>CABHPQ010171395.1:29813-47446 GCA_902168405.1 Peromyscus aztecus | reverse complement strand
GTAATTAGTTAAATGAAATCACTGTCTCAAACAGCAAATTTTGCAATTATGAAACCAACTTTGCAACTGAAGTCCTTGTTTCTATTGTATTATAGCATAAGGCTTCACACTTACAGGTAATTATTTTGACATAGGACAATCTTGCAAAAGGATTTAAAAAACATGAATTTCCCTTTAAAATTTTACAAGAAAGAAAAATGTTCCATTTAATTATTTTTAAAAGTTCATTTTTCATTATTAATACATTTCTCAAGGAATATTTAATGAAATTATCCTCATTCTGCCTTACATTATTCTGAGAATTAAACTAAAAATGTTAATAAAAATAAAACTCAGTGCAAGGTGGAAGAACAGAGGAGTTTCTGCTGTTTACTCACGTGTTGTATCTCCCTGAGCAGTCAATCAATCTGTCAATTAAATTTAAATACTGACTTCCTATTATGAGGAATGATGTCAGGCCCAGAAAGCAACTGCTAATTTTTTCTCTCAGGTGGTGCCTGCAGCATCAAGTGATAAAAGTAATTCTAAACCCGGTAAACTTGATACACTGTGCAAATCATCGAGAGGGTAAATATAGCAGTCCACAATGTCATTTTCACAGTTACATTTCACACCAGAACCACACACTGAGTAAAAACATCCCCATAATGTGTAGCTTCATGGCAGCCTTTAAGGACTTAACATTTCACTAATTTTTTTTAAATATAATAATTGGAAGAGTTAGTATTTCTTTAAAAAAGAGACTGAAACATGAAAATAGAACAAAGCTGTGCTTACTTAGTATTTGTGTTGTTTTAGTTTTTTAAAGAGAATATTGATATTGATTTATCTTTTATCAGAGCATTTATCTTATTGTAATTGGAAAATACATAAATATTTTCTAATTTACTTTTTTCACAAATATATAAAGGGTTAAATATTTGATCACTATGAAATTTCCACCATTTAAACTTCCATAATATGATTTTCATTCCCTAAGTGTAACTTATAAGTTTGTATATCCTTCATGATTGTGTGCTAGTGATAAATTTTTGAACATGGATAGCTAAAATAACTTCAGTATCTTTTGCCAAAGGAGAAATTAAATTTACTATATTTGATAGCAAAGAAGTGAGAGTATGATTTTAGAAACTATTACTATTCATTTGGGGTGGTAAATATATTCTAGGTTTTATATACATTTGGTGTGTGGTAGCTAATTATAACAGTAAATCTGCAAATTAAGCACATATAATTCATCTTCATAGATTAAAAAATGTTAGGATTCTTCATCTTCTAAACACCTTAATTATCTATCACATCCATTTCATCATAGAGGGATATTATTTCAATTTTTGGTGAATGGTGAATCGAAATGATGACCTCACACATGTTAGCAAGTATTGCTTGCATTTACTTTATTTTGGAGATTATAATTACATTTCTTCCTTCCCTTTCCTCCCTCGAAACTGTCCCATATACTCTTCTTTTCTCTCTTTCAAGTTCATGACTTCTTTTTTTTTACTATTAGTTAAAACACACACACACACACACACACACACACACACACACACACACACCCCTATCTATAGCTTGCCCAGTCTCTATAATGTTATTGTATATTTTCAGGGCTGACAATTTGATATTGGATAACCCATTGGTGTGCTCTCCTGTTGAAAACTGTTTCTTCCACTCTCATCATTCCTTAGTTACCTGTAGATCTTGTGTAGAGTTTAGGCCTCATAGTCTCCCACCTAACATTCAGGGAATATTACAGGAGAGAGGACAAAAAGATTTTAGGTCAGAGAATCAGGGAGTTTGTTGTGAGATTGTCTCCTAATAATATCAGAAGGAACACCCATTTTAATGTCAACTTTAATAATGATTAAAACTTTCTGTTATGACTAGTCACTCTAATATTTATCTTTGAAATTACAACTAAAATATGCACACAAATATCTTTTATAAATTGATAATATTTAATGCATGTCCAAATTCTAACTTGAGTATTATTTTCTATAAGCATTAACGAATATTTTTATAATACAAAATAAAATCTCAAGAGCATAGAAATAGTTATGCTGACTTAAATTTCTTAAAAGGAAAGCATTGCCATCAATTAATACATTTTAGATACTTATAAATGTATGGAGTGAAAGGAAAAATTAAAGCCCCAAAAAACTTTCTTTCAAGACAGGCCACATCAACAAAAAAATAACTAAAATAAATATAGGAGGTAATAAAGTTCTTGCAATGAGCCATTAGCCTTTGAATTTATTTTGTGAAAGGAATGTCAAATGATTTTTAGGCTTAAAAGGTCCTAGAATAGTGTAAACTGACTCTATAGGCCATTATGGTAGCAGTGAGGGTCTGGGAATGTTGAGGAAAATGTTGACAGTGGTTTCCTGTGGTTTTAGGTTTCATAGGGATACACTGTGTATCTTGGTGATCTAGGCTATAGATCATTTCATTTTTGCAAATAATCTGGTTGTACTCTTCCCATGTACTGGAACTGTGATTGAATCTACTGCAAAAGTTGTGAACAAGTTGTTTGAGAGACCATATTTCAAGACAACAAAATCCAGGCTTTGGCATTGTTTCTGTATAACAGTTTTATTCATATTATTTAGGAAGAATTCACAGAAACATCTTAACCTACGAGTATGAGGTGCTAAGGATAAGACAAGAGCAGAGAAAGTAACTATAGGTGTTAAAGACATGAATGGACATTGAAAAAAACTACACATATTACAATAATACAATAGGAAGGTACCCTGTGAACTATGTAAAAATTGGGTCCAGCTTGTGAAACTGTAACTTCATTTTAAAGGAGTGCTATTGAACTGAGAAGGCCACTAGGGGATCACAGGAACCCTGAAGGCACATATGCTAAGATAACTGTGGTCTAGAGAGGAAAGACTACATCTCAAGTGAGCTGCACTACTTGGGTGGTGCAAAATGTAAGAGTGATAAATAACATCAAATTTCACAAAGCATATCAGGAAATGTGGGGCAAAGTTTGATTGTCTTTTAAAATGCCACGATAATATATCAAAAGGACCTCAAGTAATTGCAGATGCAATAAGATGGGTCTTTGTACAAGAAGCCTAGAAGCATGAGCTAGAACTTGCCCAAGAAAGGGGGTTTTGACTGTAAAAGCAGAGATGCCTGAGTATGTTGAAGCACAGATGATGCCATTATGAGTTTGTGATGGCAGATATGGCATTTCAGGATTCAGTATTTTCCCTTTGGATATTTGGTGTTGTTTTGGTCCAGTATTGCCTTGTTTTATTTTTATTGTTTCACCCCTTTCTTTTGGTATGGGAATATTTCCAGTTTACGGTTGTGTGTTAAAAATATGTAACTTTTCAAAATAGTAGTTCATTGTAGAGGAAATTCTAAATGGTCTTATTAAATAAAAAACACAGAGCCAGAAATTTGGTTAAAGCCTTAGAGAGATCAGAGAAATAGGGAAAGCCACCATTTAACTGACTAACTCCACCTGACTAACTCCACAGCTTCCAAGGAGCGTGACTTCCTGTCTACCCAGGCTTATATGCCTTGCTTTTCTGTCCTCTCATTAGCTCTTAGCCCATCTACCTCACATCCTCTTCCTACACAGCTGTCACTTTCTGTCTATCTGTACAGACCTCCAGGTGTCTATGGTTGGTACTTGGATTAAAGGCGTGTGTCCCCACACTTGGCTCTGTTCCCTAGTGTGGCCTTGAACACTCAGAGACCCTGCCTGCTAAGCGATTAACTGCTTGTGCTGCCTGACTTCTTTGTTTAATTAAAATGGCTGACCTTTTCACATGGTCTCCAGGCAAACTTTATTTATTAATGCACAAATAAAATATCACTACATTTCAGCACAAATAAAATATCATCACAGTTCATAGTGAAGAGATTGTTCTCAGACTCAGAAGAGACTTTGGACCTTTTTATTATTGAAAATCGATTCTTCTCTCATACAATACATCCCAAACACAATATCCCCTCCCTCCTCTTCCCCCAGCTCTCCCCACCTCCCCTCTATGTGAGATCCACTCTCCCTCCATTTCTTTTTAGAAAAGAGTAAGACTCCAAAAGATGATATCTACATAGTACAGATGATGCTATAATAAGAAAAGGTGAAAACCTTCAAATAAGGATGGAAAAGGCAAACCAACAGAAGGAAGAGTCTCAAGAGAAGGCTAATGAGCCAGAGGCACACACACACAAACACTGTAATGAGTCTCATAAGAGAGAGGTGATTACCAGAATTTATTTCTCTTATTCCTGTTACCTAGAACAATGTGAGCAGCTTCTGGATACTCCATCTGTCTTGTCTTCCACTAAGATGTACCTCAAATCATAACTCAAAATAAATTCTCCCTTCTGCAAGTTGCATCTTGTCCAGTGTTCAGTCTCCCAAAAGGATAAAGTAATATAGAGGATAAATATCATCTCTATCACTGTATATTATTATTAAATATCAATCTATTATATTATTAAAAATGTAATTTTAAGGATAGAAATGTTTTTGAGAAAAAGTTTGTTGCATAAAAGCAAATTCTCATAATTCAGTGTAAACTGTGCATAAAATGTTGATTTGAGTATTTTCTATTCACAATTTCAGTTTTAACATTTTCCTTGCAATAATTCATATGTATATCTGTTTTCTTGCTATTTTCTGAATCACAAATCTATTGTCTTTACATTAAAAGTTCTAGCCACACCCTTTCCTTATAATCAATAATAAAACAAACATATATGTAAGATAATTTTAGTACCAATAATGGACATTGTATCCATTGTTTTACTAAGTAATTCCTATGGTTAATAAGATGCATATAACACAGGTATTAAAATTAACAGTTAATAAATAGGAACTCATGAAACTAAAATCCTTCTGTACAGCAAAAGTCATCATCATTTGAGTGAAGATACAACCCATGTAATGGGTAAAATATATTTAACAGCTATACATCAGACAGAAAATTAGTATGTATGGTACATAGATAATTCAAAAACCTAAACATCAAGTAAACAATCCAATTAAAAATGAGACATGGTAATAAATCTTATCCAGATATGAACTACAATAATGATTGGCCTAGGAATCCACCGCCCAGTGATGTAATAGTGACATGAATACCTGGACGTAATCAATGGCATTCTTTGGGTATTTAATGCCTACCATATATGTTGAAACAAAATGAGCCACCATTATTGATCTAAGAATCTATGACTAGAAACATCATAGCTTCTAGGAGTGAGCCCACTACTATTAGTCTGTTAAATGGACATAGTATTAAACCAACTCCTAATGACTTCTCATTACATCTATTGATTAAGGCATCTCTTCATCCTTAACACAAAAGCTCTTTTGCAGCAGGTAATGATTACCACAGGGAACCACAGTTTGCCAAGACAAAGAGAAGCAGATACAATAGAATGTTCAGCCATGGGTTGAATATATGATGCACATTTCCTCCCAAGGCTCAGTGATCATTGAAGAAGTGGGCTGAAAGACTGCAAGAGCCAGAGGCAGTAAATGACTACAAGGAAACCTTCCAGCTTTGACACAGCAGCGGGGCTGCACAGATAAGTTTTTCAGAGAGATTTACATGAACTCACAGCAGTTTGGAAAACAAACACAGAAAATGTTCAAACACACACAGATAAAATCCCAGCATGGGGAAGGGAATTGTGCATGGTGTTCCAATCCTAGATGATGAATTATTGTCAATTGTTAGCTGCTGGAAGAGGGTGTGTCAATTTTCTCTAAGATGTAGTCCCTACTAAGTCAATAATGCTTGAGTAGATGGCCACGATATCAACAATATGTGAAAAGGACACATTGGCCTTGATGGAAAAAAATGGTACAGAGTTAGGTGAAAACATAAAGGGTTCCATCTGAAATTAGTTAAAGAATTTTGGGAGGGGTGTGTAAATATAATTAAATATGTGTGAAATTCTCAAAGGACTAATAAAAATTATTTTTTATAACTGATGGAATGAAGCAGAATTCCTAAAAGACAAAATACAAAGTGCTGAGAAACATTTAAACAATCAAAATTCTTAGCAACCAGGGATATAAAAATAAAAGTACTTTGGAATTTAATCATCAGACAAACCAAACCGAACAAACAAACAAATGAAAAAAAAATGATGACAAATTCTTGGCACCAATGTAGAGAAAAGGAAACATTTGTTGCTGTTGGGAACACAAACTCATACAAACACTATGTGTATCAGTGTGAAGGTTCCTAAGAAAAAAATAAAAATAGATCTAAGACATGATCCAGCTATATCACTCTTAAGCTTATATCCAAAGAACTCTATGTTCTACAACAGAGATACCTGGCCATCATGTTCATTGCTACTCTATGAACAATAGCCAAGAAATGTAAACAACCACAGTGACCATTAACTGATGAATAGATAATGAAAATACAGCATATTTACAAAATGGAATATTACACAGCTATTAGAAAAATGAAATTAGGGCTAGAGAGATGGGCTCAGCTGTTAAGAGTACTGTTTGCACTTGAAGAGGTGTAGCTTTCTTGTGTCCAAATTCTTGTGAAATTTTCTTGTGTCCCAACCAGCAGGTGGTTGGGACAAATCTCTCCCACTTGCATTCCCCAAGTAAACAAACAGAGGCTTATATTAATTATAACTGCTTGGCCATTAGCTCAGACTTATTATTGACTAGCTCTTACACTTATCCCATAATTCTTATCTATGTTTAGTCATGTGGCTTGGTATCTTTTCTCAGCTCTGCCTTGCTATGTTGCTTCCCAGAATTCTCCTTGTCTACTTATCCCACCTATACTTCTTGCCTGGCTACTGGTCAATCAACATTTTATTTATCAACCAATCAGAGCAGCACACATTCACAGCATACAGAACGACATTCCACAGCAAAGAGGTCCAAAGTTCTATTCTATTCTAATACTGACATGATGGCTCACAACTGCCTATAATTTCAGTTCTAGGTGATCTAAAACCTTCTTTGGCACTAAAAACACATGGTACATAGCCATACCTTCAAACTAAAGATCTATACACATAAAAATAAAATTAAAAAAATTATGAAATTTTCAGGTAAATAAATGAAGCTGGAAACATTCATTGTGAGTGAGGAAATCCTGAGTCAAAGATGTGTAAGGGACCTTGTGGAGGTGAGTTTTCAAGGAAGAGACTATTAGAATAATTGTATAAAGGCTAAAAGGGAAATATTATGATAGAACAGGTTCAGTTGGTCTGAGTAGTGGGTGGGAAAGCTACAGAAAACCGTAACCACTGTGTGAAAAAGTATTTTGGAAACATAAGTCTAGAAGTTAAATATACTTGAGGTATATTAAATGGACATATTCAATAAGGTAAGCACCACAGGCTAACAAAAATGAACCCCAATGCAAGGAATGGCTTTTGTTTTTGTTTGTTGTTCGTTTTGTTTTATTTTATTTTGGGGGGAAGGGTTGTTAGCTAGAGAATTTTGTAGACTTCCCCCCAAAACATTGTAGGTTATTTGGAATGCTATTGGCTATCATTCAGAATTGGATAGTAAGATTCTTTGCTGTAGATCATATACTTGATTGGCAAAACATGGCAATATTAATCTAGTACTGATGAGGAAGCTTAATCCCTTTCTACTAGCTAGCTTTCACAATGATATATGGTGCTTGAAAGTTACCAGATCTAAATGTAATCAAAAATCTTACTCAGTTGGGAACTTTACAAGCTGCAATAATATCTGGCCTGGCAAGACATGTCTACAAGTCCAGTAGAAGAATGAATGATATGGGATTAACCAAATAATTATTCATTACATTTCAGTCCTGCTCTACAAAATGATACCCATACCTAACACCATTGTCAAGGTGTCTATGTTTAGCCAGGTCATAGCTCTTAGGAGAGAAACTACAATCATTATGCTGCTAAATGTGCAGAGCTGAAGCCTGACTTATAATCAATCATGGTTATACATTTTAATTAATGTGTGCCTCAACTCATATCATAGAAGCTTCTAATTGGAGTAGATGAGGATTAACAAAGAGACCAACAACTGGCCAAGGTGCAGAGAAAGAAACTGTGACTGTGCAGCTCTAAATAGGACATCTATCTCATATCACTTCCACAACGTTTTAGAGGCATTTGTGGAAGATATTTCAAGACTGTAAGAGCCAGATGCAGCAGATGTACAACAACAACAAAAAAGTGATCAAAACATATTTTCTGAAAATCTTGTAAATTTGAAATACTTAATAAATATATAATGACCAAACCTGTAACCAAACAATATATTTGCTTATTATAAGCAAAATATGGTACATAATATGATTATTTTTATAATTTAAGGTGTGAGTACAACATTTCTTACATGCAATATCTTGCTACATAATATTCAGCATAATTTATTGATGACAAATGTCTAAAACTTATGAGCATGTATTTTATTTCTTTTATTAGGAAGGGTAAGATGTATGAAAATCAAGATCCATTTGCTTGATCAAATAAGAAATTACCCTCATGAATTGTTCTGAAGAAGCGGTTTCAAAACAAGTCCTAATATAACCCATAACTGCCTAGGTTGACCCTGAGAAACCCATTGGTTCCAAAATCAATTCTACTTCAAAACAAAGAGCAGAGAATTTGTCCCTTTTCTCATTTTCAATCAGTAGTGCTTAATGCAAATTTATCAGCATTATCAGCTGATTTTATTATTATCAGCAAATTTTCCTGCACTTTTACTTTTCTATACACAGAAATCTAGAACGTAACTTAAAATAGCTGCAATAAACCAAGCAAGTGAGGCTCAGAGAGATGGCTCAGTGGTTAAAAGCAGGAAGAACATTCATATACATAAAATAAAAAAAATCCTCTTAAAGATACAAATATTGAAATGAGTCTTAAAAATAAGGCACCTGATGAGGATACTGGGAACCTAACTCTGATGTAAGCTCAAAAGTTTTCTTAACAGCCGAACCACCTCTCTAGTCCCGGTTATTGGGTTTCATATTGCAGAATTTTATGAGTTATAACAAAACATTTATTCATCCATTTATTTTCACACACACACACACATAAATAAAATAAAAGAAGAAAAAAAAAGCAAGCATGATGTTCTTTCATGCATCTTTCAGTGTGTATTTAAAATAGGAGTAAAAATGAGGTTTATGGAAAAAATAAGACATTCTTTTACATAACCTCTGTGCAAATCAAGAAAATAACAATACCTAAATGATATTATATAATATTATTCCAATAAAATTTTGTCAGTTTTTTAAATAATGTTCTTTATAGAAATGGGGGAAAAGAATAATTCTTTTGTTTTTATCTAGGATTCAACTAAGATCCATGAATTACATTTAATAATGAAGTTCTTTTAGACTCCCTTAATATAGAACAATTATTCATGATTTCTTTGTCTTTCATAGCCTCAATATTTTTAAGGAGTATATGCCACTTATTTTGTCTAATGACATTCAAATTTAGTTTTGTAAAGGTTTTTGATGATTTAATTTGCTATTAAGAATAATAATTTGATATTAGGAATTTGATATTAGGCATATCTCAAATGTGATCTTGTGTTCTTGTTGGTTGTTTTATTTTTACTTTTTGGCTCTTTGAGGGGACCTCCACCAAGCTCCCAAATAAATCACATGGAGTCTTCTTCTGTCTTATGCCTGGCCTTAGCTTGGCTTGTTTCTTGCCATATTTTCTTAAATTATGCCATATATCATTTGCCTCTGGGATTTTACATTTCTCTATTTCTCTATACCTTTCTTTACTTATTATTCCATGTCTTGCTGTGTAGCTGGGCAGCTGGTCCCTTGAGTAATCATCACCTCCTTAACTCCTCCCTTTTTCTTTCCAGATTTCTCCTCCTATTTATTCTCTCTACTTGTCAGCCCTACCTATCCTTTCTCCTGCCGTTGAGCTCTTTATTAGACCATTCAGGTGTTTCAGACAGGCAAAATAACACAGTTTCACAGAGTTAGACAAATGCAACATAATATAATGCAACACATCTTTGAAACATTAAAAAATGTTCCACAGCATAAATGAAAATAACACATCTTTAATTAATATCCTACAATATTTTCTTTATAATATATTGTGTCATGGAGGAAACAATGTGAATTTGTTCCAATACTAGTGATGCTACACACACACACACACACACACACACACACACACACACACACATTTTTAAATAAAGTTTTTATAAAATATGTTTTGGTTATATATCTTCTACCTCAAATCCTTCCACATCCTTTGTACTACCTCACTCATTCAATTATATGTTCTTTCTCTTTCTTTCCAAAAATATCTCACAAAACAAAGATTAAAACAAACAAGCAAAAAAGATCAATAAGAGAAACAAGTGCCAAAATAAAAGAAAATGCAACAAAAAGTTCACAAAAATACCATGGAGTTATTATTATTTTTTTTTTGTTGGTCAGCTACTCTCAGTAATGGGGCTTGCTCTGGAGTGTCATTGATATGCCCAGTGATACTGAATGGAGACAACTGATTTTCCCTTAACAGCAGATATCAGTTACAAAAAGCTTCTTGGGTATGGGTGGTACCCTAATTATGAACCAACTACAAACTCTGTGCCGTATATTAGTGCCCTGCCTCCAAGATGTGCTGGTGCTTAAGAGGTACAAATATTTTGAGAATGAGCAACCACTTCTTGATTGGACTTAAGGCCCACTTCATGAGATGGAATCCATACCTGCCAATGCTGAAGTGGCCAAGAACAAAAGACTAGGTAAGTCATAGACTTGTGTAAAATCAAATACTACTTCTCTGCTAAAGGAAATTAGCAATATATAACACCTAATAACCTACTGCTACACCCATAGATCAGTGGCTCACTAAACCCTTCCCAAAGAAACTTCTTACATGAGATGGTAGTTATCACAGAGAGCCACAAATGGGCGATACATTGAAGAGTGCTAAATGTAATGTTTTTGTTGAACTCCTACATGTCAAGGATCAGATATCAATGCTGAAAATGAGACAGAATGAATATAAATGTCAGATGTAAGAAACAATGTCTTCTAGACACAACAGGACTGATGCACTAATGAACTTAGAGATTTTAGTGGTGTGCACATATTATGCACAAGTTCAAGCCAGACAGGATCCCTGCAGAGAGAGAGAGAGAGAGAGAGAGAGAGAGAGAGAGAGAGAGAGAGAGAGAAAGCTTATATCTTGAATCAAAAATAAGAGGCAGACATACACATACATACATACATACACACACACACACACACACACACACACACACACACACACACACACACCAGGGAATGTCAAGAGCTTTTTGAAATGTCAAAGCCTTCTCCCAGAGACATATGCCCTCAAATATTGTCACACTTCTTAACTCTTCTGAAATAATTCCATCAATTAAAAACAAAGTATTCAAATATATGAGTCTACATGGGTTATTCTCTTTAATACAACCACAACAGACATGTTACAATGTGCTAATCAATTTATCAAGACTAGGAAAGTATATGTTTTCTGTCACAAAAAGGAAGTAACAAAGTCAAGGCTTTATCAGTGGCTCATGGAACACCCAATTTATATATTGTACCCCAGAATCATTCATATGCAGGGTGTTATTTGTTTTATGGAATATTTCTTAAACATAATTATGAATATGGGTACAAATAGTCTTTATTTTCTGATACAAAACACAGATATTAATGTCAATGATATACAAAATTGTGCTTGTGAAAAGTGTTTTGCAAGAGAAATTTATAGGGATGGAGAATCTATATTAAGGCAAAACAATCAATCAGAATTTAGTAGAAATAATTACTAGGTAAGTGGAATTGAATTTAATCAATATTGAAAGCCAAGATAGTTACAGGCATAGGAATCAATGTGTACAAAAACTGGAATAATAGTAAATGGTGAATGTATTTCAGATTGAAAGGTATTTAAAATATTGAGAGAAAGATGGGTGGAATGTCTTAAAAATGTGGATAATTTACAAGTTGAGTGATAATGGAGCTTGTATTAATCATTTCTGTATTTATCTTTTGACCAATGAAAAAATATGAGTTTCATTTTCATAATGAAAACTGGTCAGTTTAGAGTTCTTCAGATCACTTTGTGACTTATAAAAGAAGAGTTATTAAAGTATAAGGAATCGTAGTGTTGTTTTGAAAGTCAGCTGAGAGGTGATCATATTTCAGACTGTAGAACAGCAGTAATCTCATGAACAATTGATAGGATTTTACTATTAACCAAGGAACTTATTTAATTTAGTTACTATGATCGAAATAGAAAGGACTTACCTCAGGGTTGGAGATATGTCACTGTGGTATAGCACTAGTCTACTCTGTGGAAGGTCATTCCAGTGTCGTCCCCAGCACTGTGGAGGCTGAAGCAGCACTATTCAGAGGGAGAGTAGGAACTCAATGAGACATCATGATATCCAAACCACAGTGTATATCAAAGAAAACTTCTTAATTTTTAAAACATATACATGTCAGAAAGAATATGCAAGAACAATGCTAATTTAAAAAGATAGCTAGTTTGTGAAGTTTGAAATCATTAATTTTAGCAGAAATAAAAATGTCATATTGTAAATACATACTGGAAACGGGATAAAAGTGGGATTAAGATTTGGGGGTAGTTATTTGATGCATAGAAAAGCATATGAGGTTGTACAATAAACATAAAATGAATAAATGAATGCATAGGAAGAAATATGGAAATATTATTTAGTGCCACTCTTCTAAGGACTTTAATGATTTAGGTTGAAAACATGTTCCTGAACAAACCTTTGTATACTAATGCTGTGGATATTGCTCTGTATAAATAAAATGCTGATTGGCCAGTAGCCAGGCAGGAAGTATAGACAGGACAAGCAGAGAAGAGAATTCTGGAAACAGGAAGGCTGAGTCAAGAGCCGTTGGCAGCAGCTGCCATGAGAAGATGTTAAGATACTGATAAGCCACGAGCCACGTGGCAACTTATAGATTGATAGAAAGGGCTTGATTTAAGACATAAGAATAGTTAGCAAGAAGCCTGCCATGGCCATACAGTTTATAAGAAATATAAGTCTCTGTGTGTTTACTTGGTTGGGGCTGAGCGGCTGTGGGACTGGCGGGTGAGAAAGATTTGTCCTGACCATGGGCCAGGCAGGACCAAGAAAACTATAGCTACATACTAATAAGAATGTTACTGATCATCTCTAAAGAAAATGATGTTTTCTAGCTAGTAACGAAGGTTTTAAATAACAGAGACTACACCAATGAGATACCATAAAATCAGATCACATATAACACAGTAAACAAAAAGCAAAGACAGTGTTTGTTAAACTTTATTAAATCTAGTAAAGAACATTTTTTTCTCTACTGATAGCCAATACACTGTTGACATTAACAGAGATACTTTCATGTTCTAATTCCTGAATATTGTGCCTTCATATAAGTTTGACAGTTCATTTAGATTTTTTGTATTACTAAACATTTTCTTGTTTAGATTTGAATTAATGATGACCTTCCTTTTTGTTAGTCTACAAAGAACAGTATTGTTTTAGAGGAGCGTGATTGCATCTTCTAAGAGTATGCAAAGCATCTGTAGCCCAACTTTAGTAGAAGCAGAGCTATTGATTCAATATTACATCCATACATTTTTGTTCTTCAAAAATTTCTGCATTATTTTACTTTTACATGGTCATTTATTATATTTGATTGAATCCTTTCTGTTTAGAGAGGGCAGAAAAAATTGATTGAGGTATATATGCAAATAAGCAACCTGAACTAATGCCATGTTTTTTAAAAAATGGTCCAGTATAGCCACGTTAGATCCATGTATTCTGTGTCTGCATTTCAATTTATGTATATTGGTGCATATTATGTGTGTGTTTGTGTGTGTGTATGTATATAATAATAAATTGGAGAATTGTTCATCGTCTATATATATCTTCATGAGTATGTGAGTCAGAAAAGCAAAACAAATATACAGTAATCTTTAAGAAAATCATTTCTTCAAACAAGTTGTTTTATGCATCAATTTCTTTCATTCCCTCCAAGGCATATCACTTTTGTATGCATTATTTGTCTGATAAGTGTACTTTAAAGAGCTCCCAGGATGGCTTTGATGTCACTGATATAAACACTGGCTTTGATGAGGGAACACTTTGCTCCGATTAAACTTAAAAAGCACATATGTGAAGGTGGAAGCATTAGATCAACGTGGAAACTGCCTTGTGTTTCCTTGTTTTCCACCTGCCATGCTTGCTGCTTTGAAATATTTATGTCCCTCATTGTTCTGTCAACTATAAGACATCCTTGTTAACATTTAGACATAATTTAGGACACATTTTTTATAAGCAAACTGTTAAATATTTATGGCTAGTGCTCATTACTTACAAAGCACTTCACGTAGGCACCCATGTTTCAATTATTAATGAAGAGTTTGGACAAGCCTCTCTTTTATTGCTCTGTTCTTCTGAAGATTAACTTTCTCATATTCTTTCATGCTAATATCCTGAGTTGTTTATTGCTTGGTTTAGAGAGATTTTCTCTCCCTTTGATACTAAATTTGTTTTGTGTTAAATTTTCTGGAAAAGTATATTTACAAAGTTCTTGAGAGTGATAACAGAAAATTAAATCCTTCAGATGAATGCACACAAACCCATGTGTACAGGTGTGGGTTGTATAAATCCAACAGAAATAATAGTCTATTTTTGAGGAGGAAATATTATTAACTGATAAGTAATTATGAGATTGCTTAATCCTTTCAGACATACATTGTTAAGAACAATTCCAAATGTAAATATGAGTAAAAAATTATTTATTTTTCTAATTATTTACATAGTGATATAATAGTAATGATATGGACAAGTCATAGGAGATTTTTAAATGTAATTCTTTAAGTAAATGTCACCTGATCATGTCTTGCAATATGCAATTGTATGAAACTAAAATTATATCATTTAACTTAAAATGAATAAATAATAATTAAAATCTAACTAAATATGTATGGTCATATTATTTGGGCCTCATTAAACCCCAAATATAGCTGTGTTACATGTATTCCATTAAGATGAGCTTATGTGTAAAGTTCGTTTTTAACTCATCATTGAAATATTTATAAAACTGATAGACATGGTATACAGTTATGTAAATTTGAGAAAAGAAAACCAACATTAAAATTTCATAGTACTTTCTTTTAAGGTGTAAGAATCATTTGAATTATGACACATGTTGGAGTCCATGTATCTGTAGTAGCAGAATGAGATCTAAATGCAGGTAGAGTTGTTACACATTAAGAAATTTCAGTCAAGACTCTTTCTTCACTGAACTAAACCTCAGTTTTCTCTAGCAAAATAGATATGGAATAGTACTTTTAAGTGTTACAACTCAGGTTCTATCTGAAATGTAGTGTTTCTTCATAGCATCATAGTGCTTTTATCCTCATATTACTTCATTCAAAATTTTTTATTGAATTGAAGAAAATTTTTAGGGTGAACAACAAACTTATTTCCCAATATTTTTCTTTCGCCATACATGCTTTTGTTCCCCATTTTCTTTATATTACATGTGTTTAAAAATTAAAGAAAGTTAAAATAATTTTAATACTTTTATTTTTGAATATAATTTAGAATCTTTATAAAATTATTTTTCTGTTAAGATGATTTGGTGATCATTTAAAAATTATAATTTTATTCCATGTAGAGAAATTGCTAAACATTGCTTAAATTTAAATATCACTCACGTAAATTGCAAAAGTAATAATAAAAAAGCATAGAATCAATCCAACATTATTCACTTAAACTTGAGCTAGAAGAAATGTGACTTTAGGGTTAATTTATTTCTACTGCTGAATTTATGTATCCTTTTCGCTCTGATTAGCTCAATGAATGTAGTATAAGTTAAATGGAGGCTAATTAAGATTAGATGATTAGGCATTTCTATTTAGGAAATTCGTCATTCTAAACTTCTAAAAATACCTTTCATAAACATATAATTTTTTCTTAAATAGATGTATTGTTTAGGGTTTTCTATATTTTTGGATCCTAGTGATTGAATAACTACAACAAAATAAAAAAGAAGCCTGAAAATGGGACTATATACATATAAATATACACATACATATATACATTTGACACACATATGTACATTTGACACACACGTATATGTATGCATATGTATACATATATATGTGTGTGTGTGTGTATACATATACATATACATACATTTGACAGAGGATTAGTACCCAGAACATACAAAAAGCTATTAAAACTCAATACCAAATATACATAAAATCTGATTAAAATTACCCTGAGGAACAAAATGGGTTCTCAAATCATTAAATAAAAATGACATTTTAAAATCATTAAAAGACTATCAACACCCATACCCATCAGAGAAATGTAAATTGAAAATTGTTTGAGATTTCACCTTACCCCAGTTAAAATGGCTCAGAACAAAACAAAACAAGAATTATCACAAATGCTGATGTAGGTGGGGAAAGTGGGACACTTCTTCACTGATGGGAGAAGTGCAATCTGTACAGCCTCTATGGCTGTATTACTCAGCCTGTGGGTCGAGAACCCAGCAGGGGCACATATCAGATATCCTGCATATCTAATGTATACAATACTATTTGTTTACATTAATAAAAGTAGCAAAATTACAATTATGAAGTAGCACAGAAATAAATTTAGTGGTTGGTGGGATCCATATCACGAGGAACTGTGTTAAATGATCACAGCATTAAAAAGGTTGAGAACTACTGCTCTATAAAAATCATTCTTGGCAGTAGTCTATTGTGGAGGTATCCTTGTGGATTTCTGTGGGCCTCTCTAGCACTTTGCTTCTTCCTATTCTCATGTGGTCTCCATTTACCATGGTCTCTTATTTCTTGTTCTGCCCCTCTGTTCTTGATCCAGCTGGGATCTCCCACTCCCCTAAGTTCTCATTCCCTCGACCCTTGTCCTTCATTACCCCCACTCATGTCCAGGTTGTCCATGTAGATCTCATCCATGTCTCTGGCATTGGGCGATCCCTGTGTCTTTCCAGGGGTCCTGCTCTCTAGGTAACCTCCCCAGAGTTGTGAGTAGCAGTCCAGTTATCCCTGCTTTACATCTAGTATCCTCGTATGAGAGAGTACATACCATGTTTGTCTTTCTGAGTCTGGGCTAGCTCACTCAGGATGATTTTTTCTAGATCCATCCATTTGCCTTCAAACCTCATGGTGTCATTGTTTTTCTCTGCTGAGTAGTATTCCAGGAGTCCAGCAGGTGAGAAAGAGGAGGGTTTGTATGAGCGAGAATTGTTGAGACCAAGATTGGAAAAAGTACAGGGACAAATAGCCAAACGAATGGAAACACATGAACTATGAACCAATAGTTGAGGAGCCCCCAACTGAATCAGGTCCTCTGGATAGGTGAGACAGTTGATTAGCTTGATCTGTCTGGGAGGCATCCAGACAGTGGGACCAGGACCTGTCCTCAGTGCATGTGCTGGCTGTTTGGAACCTGGGGCTTATACAGGGACACTTGGCTCAGCCTGGGAGGAGGGGACTGGACCTGCCTGGACTGAATCTACCAAGTTGAACTCAATTCTCAGGGGAGTCTTTACCATGGAGGAGATGGGAATGGGTGGTGGGCTGGGTGGAATGCAGGG
>CABHPQ010171395.1:16069-29713 GCA_902168405.1 Peromyscus aztecus | reverse complement strand
GGGGGGGGGAAAGGGGGGGGGGGGGGGGGGGGGGAGAACAAGGGAATACGTGGCTGATATGCAAAGTTAAATTAAATTATGAAAACAAATAATTCTTGGTGGTGTTAAAATCACTAAAAGTTGACCAATGGAATGTTCCAGCTGTATTATTCTTGGGTATGACCATCAAGGAGTCCTTATTCCACTCTAGAGATACCTGCTGATCCATGTCCACTGCTGCTCTGCTAACTATAGTCAGGAAATTGAAACAGCCTAGAGTTATTATCCTTTGTCTCTCTCTCTCTCTCTCTCTCTCTCTCTCTCTCTCTCTCTCTCTCTCTCTCTCTCTCTCTCTTCACACACACACACACACACACACACATATATATTACTCTAATAAATTTTATGTGTGTATATACATACATATGTACATTTACACACACACACACACACACACACACACACACACACACACACATATATATATAATTTATTAGAGTGGATTAGAGGCTTTGGTCTAGCCAATTTAAGAATTGCTCTCTACCAATGGAAATTTGAAGAATCCAGTGATTGTTCAGTCCATTAAGCTGATGTCTCAGTTGGTCTTATGTATATGCCAGAATCCAGACGTAGGCCCTAATGAGAATGAAGGAATGAAATTCTAGTGAGAGCAAGAGCAAAGATGAAAAGAGAGAGACTGCCTTCTTCCATATCCATTCTATAGGCTGCCAGAAGAAGGTGTGGCTAAGATTAAAAGAGAATCTTCCCACCTCAAAGATCCAGGTTAGAAATAGATCTTCTCACTTCAAATGAGTTAATTAACTAAGGATTAGAAAATCCCTCACTGGTGTGCCAAGATATATGATTTTTTATTCAATTTAGATATAATCAAGGTGATATCCAAGAAGAGCCATCACTATACCCAATAACTTTATACGTAATAATGAATATATGGTGTGTATACACAGAGGAATTCTGTTCAGCTACATACCAAAATGAAATTATGAAATTTGCATGTAATTTGATGGACCAAAAATAGGATGCTGACTGAGGTCATACAGACCCAGAAAGTCAAATGCTGCATGTTTTCTCCTATTTACATTACTAGCCACTAAAACTTTAGATTTGAGTACAGAACCTAGAGAGACCCCAGAAACAAGGAAAGTGAAAGCAGATGGGGTCCAAGAGAAAAGGTGAAAAAGGGAGGGAGGGGTAAATGAGCTGTGGAGGGAGGAAAATCAGGACTTTGGTCTATGATAGGAGGGTTTAAGATAAACAGTGTGAGGCACTTTAACTGGGGATTCGAGAGAAAGGGAAATAGAGAGAGGGGGAGGGAGAAGTGATAAATGCCACTAAAAATGTTTGAAAAATGCTTTAAGGAACCACATTATTCTTTTTTCTTAAGATTACACATTTAATAGTACATGTACACATACATATTTAATTTAAATGATGTTAGAACGTGATAATGTACCCAAAAAAGTATAAAATATATAGGAAAATGGATGGAGCTACAAGTAATCATTCTGTATGAATAATAAATTCAGGAGCATAAATGCCACTTGTCTTTCATCTGTAGATGTTAACTTTACTTGTTCTGATGTGTACATTTTACTTAGAATATACAGAGTTCATGAAATTATTCTAAATGCATTATATTTGTTTCAATTGACCACCAGTGTATAATGATGACCATGCTCTGCTTCTTTGCATTTATTGTTTGTTGATTTTTTTAAGTTAAGAAAAATACTGACATACATTTTTCAAGTTTATTCATTTTAAGCTCTGACTATCTTCACAAATATCATTCATTTCTGTTATGGTGTGTACTAACTGATTTTTATTATCTCTCACATATCGATCCCTTTGTGAGTTTACTCATTGATATCTTCACATTGTTCACTGTTTCCACTGGGTTCCTTGAAAAGTTAACCATTGCTATTTTAAATCCAAGAGATATGTCTATATCTCTGCAATGAATGGAGTAATCTGGTTCCATTCTGTTCCCTTGTGTTCTATTTTTTTTCTATTTAGTATGTACCACATTATTTTTTGAAAAGAGAATGTAATACAGAGACTGAACAAAATAATATTTGGAAAAAAAACTTGGTCTATGAGAAGTTAGTACTGCTGTTTGCTGCTCTATGTCTGTGTTTTTTATCTCTTTTGTTGTCTTAAGATGTCCCTAGAGTTTTCTTTCTGAACATCATTTTTAGCACACAAGTTCTTCAGTTTTATTGTTTTTTCCCCATTAGGTATGACATGAGGTTAGAGGGGGAAAGAGATGTAGAAATCCTTTTTCTCATGACAAATAGTGTTTAGCAATACTCCAATTTCTTAAGCTCTAGAAATCTGTTTCTTTTACAGATTGCCCTCATGAAAAAGAGATTGCTCTCAACAAAATTTATAATGTGTATTTTTTCACTTCCTTATTGGAAGCATCAGCATCTTTCTCTCTGATCTTCACTGTGAGTGCCTCATAGAGTTGAGAAGGTTAAAGTATGAATGTATACAATCTCTTCCGAAATGGCCTCTCAGGTGCTTTCAACTTTCCAACTTTTACACTGTGAACCTTTGGCAAATTTTCAATTGATGTTAAGATTGTCTCCCTTGGTCTCTGTTCCAGGCAGAATTTCTAGTCTTATACTTTTGCACAAATGTGGTTTGATTCTGTTTCCTTCTTTGTGTCTCTTCAGTTATAAGGGTAGTTTGTTTATATGACCTCATTCTATGACAGAATAAGAGGTAAATTTAAGTGTGTTCACTCTTGTTTTTCTTGTGTGTGGACAGCATCTATGCATTCCAACCTGGAAACTAATAGTATCTTGCAAGTTCTATTTTAAATAGAAAAAAAGACCAAATCATGGAATTTGCAATTAACAATTACATTATATACAATACTGTTTGTATTCTGAGAAAGACATTTCTGTCACGGCTTGGCCAAAATAATGCTTCCTTCTTATGCAATGCCCAATAATGGAAAGCAGTAAGAAAAACAAGGAGCATAACCATGTAACATGTTGCAACACAAACGCCTTATCTGATTAAAAGGTTTTGTATAAGATCTATGTGTATTAGAAGGCATTTTATTTATATTTTCTAACATATATATATAATATGTATTCATATATTATATATATTATATATATATTATATATACACACATACACACACTTTGCTGTTAACCACATAATTACATTATAAGACAGTGTCTTAGCAAGCCTAGCAAGTTTCCTTTACAGATCACTAACCCTGTCCAGTGGTTTCATGGCTGTACTATAAATATCAGAGGAGGTCACTATCCATCACAGGAACACATATCTGGAAGGCTCCTGGCTCAGAAGGTGGAATCCAAATCAACATCTGTAGAGAATAATGCAGAGTTCACATCTTTTAAAAGAATACCTGTGAGCACTGTGGGGAAAATATAGATTGGCTGTAAGGTGATAGAATCTTGAAGAGTGCCATCATGGGAAAATACTGCAAACACAGCAAAAACACATAATGTTTTAGCAAAGCACAAATAGACTGTTTAGCTCAGCTGGAATCTTCATTTACTGCCTTAGGCAGTACACCACTAAAATGAGCAAATATTTTTGTGGTACCTGTTGAGATGTAGAAACGGGCAGAGTTGAGAAGAGGACAAAATGAAAGTATGAAGGTGCGGAGAGAGGGAGGGAGGGAGGCATAAAAGCAATCAAAGCAATTCTCCAGATTGAGCAGAGCAGACAACATGGAGGTTTTGCAGCATGCAATGTAAGTGGGACATTTTGGAGGCTATAAAAAATTTGTTATGATACCGAGATTTATCATTTTTCACTGTATACATAATACATAATTTATAATGTCTTACCTTTGGGAGAATAAAATAACATCATTTGTAAACATGCTTCTGAGGTTTACAGGTCAATAGTTTCTTTGATCTGTCTTTTATCTGTTGGGTTTATAATGTTCCTTGCATTCTTCCTAAGCTGTGGGAGTGTCTTTAATTTACAGGGAAATAAATAAGATGTCAAAACACTATACTTTCTGGCCATTTTTCATTTTGTTGTCCTCATTACCCATGAGTATATTAGGTCTAATAGGCAGCAGTTTTCTTTAAAAACGAAATCATTTTTCAGCTCTATCATTAAGAGAACCCACTCCTTTAAACTGAAAACAGCAGCTTGCAATTAGAGATGAAATATCCACTATGTTGGGCCCTAATTTCCTGTACTCACCATGGCTGGTAGAAGAAACGAAGGGAGAAAACGAAAACCGTGTATAATAGGCAATTGTGGGAAGACACAAATCATTAATTAATACCAGAAAGGCTTTCAAGTAAATGGCACCAATCAGGACATTACAAATGTGAGCAAATGAATAAACATTTATTTAAGTGGGAACTTTTCAGGTCCTAGACAGCAGTGCAAGGCACAGGTATGCAGATTTCATAGTTATGCATTTAAAAGGTTTTCACTTTGGTCTATTTTCATTGGAAAGTAAGGAATCAGGATCTAAAACTTTACACTGATTTGATATCACTTACGTAAAACAATGTAGAATTTAAAATTGGAAAAATATAAATCATGAACACTTCAGGAAAGGAAAATAGAAATTAGTTTCACACACACAAAATGGACTTTAATTAGAAGATGAATGAATGTAACAGGAGAGGGGAAGGTGAGGGATTACTTGTAATTCCAGAGGGTGCTGAGAAGAAAATGACTGGAAAGTTTTCGTCTGGATATTATTATCTATTGTGGAACCATTAAATTCTCTTTCTGAAACTGGATAAGAGTTGAGAAAAGCCCATGATCCAAGTATTTAGCTAATGATACTGTTAAAATAAGTTGTAAATCCATTATGATGCTATGTTTGACAGTTGTAAAACTACTTTCTAAGTCTGCCCCAACCAGTGATACAATGACTGCTATTTACATGATCACTGGACAATATGTATGTAACCAAGGTGTATTCATATGGCTTTATATCTGGTCCCTCTATGCTACTGATTCCTTTTCCTCTTCTATATCAGATTTCTACAGAGAAAATATCAGTTTTAATTCTGCTCCCCTAACATTCAGGCCTTTCCACTTCAGTTCCTCAAACTTTGCTTTTACTGGGCTCCATTCTGCATGTACAATTCTCTTGTTAACCTCTTCTTTTATACAGTTGTAACAGGGATCTTAAAAGTTCTTATTAATAAAAACAAACCTGGAGCCAGGTATTGGGGTGAACCCTGAAAGATCAGAAGCACAGAGCCAGCCACAGCTAACCTCACCAATTCCTCAGCTGATCTCGTTTCCTCAAACTGGAAGCCTCTGTGTCCTCATCCAAATGGATCTCAGCTCAAAAAGACTAAAAGATTAACCAGACTCTAGTTCCTGGTTCTCATACCTTATATACTTTTCTATTTCCTGCCATCACTTCCTGGGATTAAAAGTGTATGTCACCATTCCTGGCTGTTTCCAGTATGGCTTTGAACTCACAGAGATCCAGATGGATCTCTGCCTCCTGAATGCTAGGATTAAAGGTATGTGTGCCACCATATTCTGGCCTCTATATCTAGTGGCTGTTCTGTTCTCTGACCCCAGATAAGTTTATTAGTGTTCACAATATATAGGGGAAACACAATATCAGCGTATTTTCCCTTTTTTGTCTAAAATTTAAAAAGAGCTTATAACTAATACAAGAAAACTATATCCAATAAGTATATAAAATATATACAGTCAAGAATTGCATTAACAATGTGTAGTCCATTAACATTTGACAGATTCAGACAAAAAGCTCTATTATATACATTAACAATGTCCAGTCCGTTAACATTTGACAAATTCAGAGAAAAAAATTCATTAATTATCCTATTTAAAACAAGTAGTTCCTTTTTAAAAATTGATTCAATAATCTCACTTTTTAATCTTATCATAGATGTAGCACAAATTGTTAGACGGTCTTATTAATAAAATCAATCCTGAAGCCAGGTATTGAGGTTAAACCTGGAAGATCAAAGAAGCAGAACAAGCCACAGCCACCTCACCTCACCTCACCAATTCCTCAGCTGATCCTGTTTCCTCAGACTGGAAGCCTCTGAGTCCTCATCCGTATGGATCTCAGCTGAATTGCTGCTCAAAAGCCTAAAAGATTAACCAGACATGGTTCTCAAACCTTATATACTTTTCTGAATGATAAGATTAAAAGTGTGTGTGCCACCGTTTTATGGCCTTTATATCTAGTGGCTGTTCTGTTCTCTGACCCCAGGTAAGTTTATTAGAGTGCACAATATATTGGGGAACACAATATCACCACATAAGGTGCTCTCAAAATTCAATACCCCCTATCCTTTAATTTTACATTTAAATTTAATTTACAAGACTTCATATATGCTTAAATTTAAGCATATTTTGGAAAAAACTCAAAGAATATTAATCATCTGTTACCTGCAATAGAATCAATCCTTGTTGCTCACTCTTAACAGTTTTCTCCTCTGAGGTTCTAGTTAATGACATATGCCACAGTCAACTGTCACAATTAGAATGTTTTGTTGTATGTGGTTATTTGGGGTTTATATTATCTGAGATAAGCTATATTGTATTTGTATAGTCAATTTGCACTTCATTTCTCTCCAAATTCAAAATGTCTTAAGCAATTGAATACTTTCTTATAATTGAACAGTTTTGTCTGATGTTATCCATTACAAATACTGTTGATCATCTTGCATAGTCTGTTGTTAGTGATCAAGAAAAGTTCTTGGAATTGAATTTAACAAACAATATAATGTTTAGTGCTCTAATTTTAACTAAGATAGAAATCATTGAGTTATCTTGTTTTACTGCTATAGGTATAGATAAAATCTTGCCTATGGAGAAGTTTTTTCCCCCTTTTTCCTTAAAAACATTAAGATCATGATACAAAAATGCTGTGCCTACATGAGGCATAAACCTATAAACACAGCCAGGCGGTGGGGGCGCATGCCTTTAATCCCAGCACTGGGGAGACAGAGCCAGGTGGATCTCTGTGAGTTCAAGGCCAGACTGAACTACATAGTGAGTTCCAGGAAAGGCACAAAGCTACACAGAGAAACCATGTATCAAAAAACCAAACCAAACCAAACAAAACAAAACCTATAATTACATTGAAAATGGGTACCCGGTCAGAAAATTTCAGTAGTTAAAGGAGAACACTTTAAACAATATTACAGCTCGCCTGAAAAATAAATCCTTAGTAACAAAACATTTTACTAATGTGGATTTGAATAACAGAACTTCAAAGTAGTGATCAGTATGAATGAGAACACCTACTTGTATCATTTAGTACATGAACTGAAACACAACACAGCAATCTTCCGTATTAGAACACAAAATGCAAAGCAAAATGATCACACTGTGTCTGATTGTCAAAACTTCTATACCCAGCATAACTTTTAACCATCAAACAACTATCACAACTCTGAGGAACACCAAGTAAAATAACACATAAAGGCAAAAGAAATACACATTGAAATTAGAAGACATGAGTGTAAATTTAGGACACACAAACACACAATTCCACTGACTGATTTTTGTGTGAAATGTTACACAGGCAAAGTTACAGGTGGCTGTGCCTCCACTGTATAAAACCTTCTGAAGATTAATAGTAATATCTACACAGAAGTTTCCTGCAACTTAGCTTTATTGATTCTTCTTTGTTTTCGGCGGTTGTTATTGAATTGCATGTGGTTTAGCTGAAAATGGACTAAAAGTGATTTCACAAGATCCGTATATTATTCCCAGCCATAGTCCCAAAATAGCCTGGCTCTAGATCTAATTTAGGAAGCATAAAATTGACTTCTGAGAAGATAGTTAATGATCTTGTGCCTCTGCGAATGTCCAATTTATAAGCTGTTCACTGAGCAAATGAGATATGTGTGTTTTTTTTCTCAAATATTTGTAACCTGGAAGCTTGACCAATTCTGTTTGGACCATTTCATATTAGTTTTTAGTATCAGTATAGCAAGGGATACAGAAATGATGAAATTGATTCTCATTCATATTCATAGTTTTAAATTCACTTAACTTTAATAGTTCAGATAGTCCTTTTGAAATCAAGTACAGTGGCAATTGCTCTTGCAAAACATGGGAAAACAAGCTATTATTCTAAGATGGAAATGATAGAAATGATACTGATGTTTACAGAAGATTTTTAATATTAAATACTAATGCTACTATATATTTGATTGAAAATTTATAATAATTATTTTCAGAGAACTTTTTAAAAAGGAAGGCATAATTTTAATTTAAATTTTACACAAGGGATTCTTTAGACTTTAAAACAAACAGCTATTTTAACTGAGACATCATATCCATTTTTATAAGTATTAATTAATTAATACTTGATTCTGTGTCTATATCACTATAATAGCATAGTCCATTATTATTGAAATGGTTGTTTTTTTGTTACCATTTGTATATCATATGTATGGTCATAAACAATTCTCTGTCATTTGTCTATGTCAGAGGTTACCACTCTCCCGGGATATGTGACAATGCTAAGAAATGTTTTGATTATCACAAGGGATGGGAGTTATGCAAATGGAATCAGTGGATATATTTGATAGATACAGATGAACATTTCACAAAACACAGAACAGTTTCTAATACTGAAGAAATTTCTATTTTAAATGAATTGCTGGGAGCTCAGTGAGAAACCTTGCTATACACCATTCTTTACTCAATCACAATAGTTTTCTCCTACTCTGGTACTTCTGATTTCTTTTATGAAGCTGCCATCCTGCTCACACTGCTCTTCCCCACTGCTTTCAAGATTGCATAACTTTCCAGGTCAAAGGAGTGCCAGTGGGTAGCCTAGAGTCCCTTCTCCACTACGGTGACGATGCATTTACGGTTGACATGGGGTGATTGTCCAGCTATCTGAAATGTCTTAGAACTCAGTCTTAGGAACAGACACCAAAATGACTTTTTGCCTTCCTGGAAACTTCCAATTTTGAAACTTTTAGAAAACTTTGGATTTGGTGGCACACAAATTAATACCTGATGAATAACATGTAAGAAGCCAGAGGAGTCTTATAAAACATTAAAACTTTATTTTCAGTAAGTTATACTAGTTGTATTTAAGCCATGAGCAAGGAACCAATAAAGGATTGCAATACATATTTCTTACATGTAATGTAAAAATACACTGAAGTGTCAAGTAAATTCATATTCAAGCCTTTGAGTTAAAACTATATATTTAATAGATTTAAAAGAACAAAATTACTTAACATGAACAACCTTTATTCAATGCATTAAGATTTAAAGTGTGAATAATCACTGTTATTATCACTTTTGCAATGAATTACTTAATCACTATTGTTAGCTAGCACTGTATTTGTACATAGAAAACACCAAGTGGTATGTATTTTTATTATTATAACTACGTCTATAGTTCTATTACGACCACGAGATATGTATTTGGTATTATTTGTCCCACACAGTTGCTTGTAGAATATTGATATGCTACTCCTCTCTTTCCAATTTATCATAATATTAGATATTTCTGTATTCTAATTATATACCCAAGGCTACCCTTGTCTTTTCTCAAATGTTACTCATGGATAAGTCTTCCATTTATTTACAGTTCAGTTTTGGGTTCCTCTTTCTTCTACAACTCATTACCAGCCAACACCATCCCTTGAGTGTCCATGGAGATATTCCATCATAACATGTAGGAAAGCTTTCCAAGCCTTCCTCATGACCAAAGCTCCTTTGCTTACTTTCACAGAGTCAAGTACTACTCTGGTCAAATTTCTGAGTTATCTTCTCCAAGTAATATCATTTCCACACTATCATTTCTCTTTATAGACTCACTGATTTGTAAGTGCTTGTGACTGAAGACCTAGTTACAATGAATAGTGTAACCTTTACATGGATATCAATGAATTCTAGATAACTGTAACCTTTTCTGCCACCTTAGATATTCTAGTCTAGTTTAAGAGATAATAATCAATTGTTTATCATTTTTACTACAGTTATTTTATACAAGTATAATGGTGTTGCTCTTTATCTGACTTGTGTCAACAGCACACTCGGATTAAGATAAATTATCATTCTAGGTACATAAATGCTGTGGGATGTCGTTCTGTATGCTGTGAATATGTGTTGCTCTGACTGGTTGATAAATAAAACGCTGAATGGCCAGTAGCCAGGCAGGAATTATAGGCAGGGTGAGCAGATGTGGAGAATTCTGGGAAGGGGAAGGGCTGAGTCAGGAGTTGCCAGCCAGACACAGAGGAAGCAGGATGACAAGGCAGAACTGAGAAAAGGTACCAAGCCACGTGGCTAAACAAAGATAAGAATTATGGGTTAAATAAGTATATGAACTAGTCAGTAATAAGCCTGAGCTAATGGCCAAGCAGTTATAATTAATATAAGCTTCTGAGTGATTATTCTATAAGTGGGCCAAGGGACTGTGGGGGCCTGGCAGGACTCAAGAAACATATGACTACATATAAACAATTGTACTTTGCTGAAACTGATCCAGTTTAGACTAGTTTAAATAGTTCAAACATCAAACGCCCCTTTGATATATCACAAACATTTATAGTAGCACATGTTTCCCCTCATAATGTATCTCATTATGATATACATGTTGTGTTTCAATTTTATTTAACACCCATTTCCCTCTACTATTAACTTCTGAAATAAAACCTGAACTGGATGTGTTTTCCTTTCTTCATGTGCTGTGGTTCTTCAGACATCAGTCTATGAGTGATTAGGACTTTATCATGTTTAATCCTTAAAATAACATCACTACCTGGCCTTCCTTTCTTCAGGTTATAATTCTTTCTCTTTGTTAATACTTGTATCGTTGCTGTGCACAAACTACCAGACAAAGGTACTGAAGCATGGAAAGGGTCCTCTTCATTTCCTAGTGGGTTGTAGACTGATTATCCTTTGCTTTACATCTAGTATCTACTTATGAGTTAGTATATACCATATTTGTCTTTCTGAGTCTGGGTTACCTCACTCAGGATAGTATTTTCTAGTTCCATCCATTTGCCTGCAAATTTCATGATGTCATTGTTTTTACAGCTGAGTAATACTCCATTGTGAATATGTACCACATTTTCTTTATTCATTCTTCAGTTGAGGGGCATCTAGGTTGTTTTCAGGTTCTGGCTATTACAAATAATGCTGCTATGAACATAGTTGAGCAAGTGGCCTTGTGGTATGATTGAGCATCCCTTGGTTATATGCCCAAGAGTTGTATCATTAGGTCCTGAGGTAGGTTAATTCCCAATTTTCTAAAAAGTCACCATACTGAATTCCAAAGTGGCTATATAAGTTTGCACTCCCACCAAGAATGGAGGAGTGTTGCCCTTGTTCCACATCCTCTTCAACATAAGCTGTCATCAGTGGTATTTTTTTTTTTTGAGACAGGGTTTCTCTGTGTAGCTTTGCGCCTTTCCTGGATCTCGCTCTGTAGACCAGGCTGGCCTCGAACTAACAAAGATCCGCCTGCCTCTGCCTCCTGAGTGCTGGGATAAAGGCGTGCGCCACCACCACCTGGCTTCCATCAGTGTTTTTTCCTTAGCCATTCTAACAGGTATGTGATAGTATCTCAGGATTCTTTTGATTTGCATTTTGCTGATGTATAAGGGTTTTGAGCAATTTTTTAAATGTCGTTTGGCCATTTGAGATTCTTCTGTTGAGAATTCTCTGTTTAGATCATTACCTATTTTTTAATTGTATTGTTTGGTATTTTGCTGTCTAGTTTCTTGAATTTTTTTTTAATATATTTTAGAGATCAGCCCTCTGTCATATGTGGGTTTGGTGAAGATCCTTTCCCATCTGTAGACTGTCATTTCATGCTATTTACCATATAATTTCTTACAGAAGCTTCTCAGTTTCAGGGGACCCCATTCAGTAATTGTTTCTCTCCGTGTCTGTGCTGTTATATTTAGGAAGTAGTCTCCTGTGCCAATATGTTCAAGACTACTTCCTACTTTCTCTTCTATCAGGTTCAGTGTAAGTGGATTTATGTTGAGATCTTTGATCCACTAGGACTTGAGTTTCATGCATGGTGATAGATATGGATCTATTTGCAGTCTTCTACCTGTTGACATTCAGTTATGCCAGCACCACTTGTTGAAGATGCTTTCTTTTTACATTGTACAATTTGGGGTTCTTTGTCAAAAATCCGGTATTCATAGGTGTGTGAATTAATATCAGGGCCTTCAATTTGATCCCAATGGTCCACATGTTGGTTTTTATGCCAGTACCAAGCTGCTTTTATTACTATAGCTTTGTAGAAGAGCTTGAAGTCAGGGATAATTTTGCTTTACTATAAAGAATTCTTTCAGCTATCCTGGGTTTTTTGTTTTTCCATATGAAGTTGAGCATTGTCCTTTTGTCTCTCTGAATTTTTTTCAGGGAAGTTGAGAGGCCCCAAAATGATATATGTTCACTCTTGGTATTCCACTAAAATCACGGAAGACTTGGTTGTGTTAAATAGATTGATTGAGGGAAAAAAAATCAATGGTCTTATCCAGTTTTGAATTTTAGGGAGTAAAAAAACAATCTGGCAGTTAAGACATTAACACTGGAACAAAAAAAATGCATAACTGTTATAGAGGTACATTACTGCTCTCTGAATGAATTTGTGGTTTGCTTTATGGCTGAGAATTCATTTTTGTATTTTAAACCATGTAAAAAAAATCATGTCTTTGGAGGTCATATTTTCTTCAATAGAACCTGCTAGAATAGTTTACTAAATTGACACACTTTCAAACTGCTTTTTAAATATTCATATTAATACCCTTTGAGTAGTAATATTATCGACCTTGGTTATAGAAACTTCTTTTTGTCCTGGATGGTGGTTGATACAGAGATTAATAACAGGTCAGGATTTTGAAAATATGTAATTGCTGAGTGGTCAGTCCTAAATGAGACATCTATATTATCTCCTGTAAGATTTTAGGGAACATTGTGAAAGAATGGCCAGAAAGAATACAGGGACAAAACAATGGGGAAAATTGTTGTCTCCTGGACACCGAAGAGCTACTGGGAGTTAATGGTTGTTGGATAAAGACAATAATTTTCTTTCCTTGTTTATTTTTTTCCAGACCGTAAAGAAGGGGTTTTCTTAGAGGGGAAGAAATACAGAAATAGCAAAACACAGAGAAAAAGACACTCTACAAAGCAGAAGTGAAACTCAGGAAGTAGAAAATACAATCAATTCATCCCTCTTTGGGTCTTCCTTGAGTGAACTGGGGGTAAGGAGTGGGTAATGGAGGGTAGGGGATGGGGGATGAGAACATAAGGGAATGGGATGGTCGAGCTGGAACAGAAATGGAATGGGAAAGCAATGATAGAGATACCATAATGGAGAGAGATATCATGGGGATAGAGAGAAACCCAGTGCTAGGGAAGTTGCCTGGAATCCCCAAGGATGAGCCCAGCTTAGACTGCTAGAAATAGTGGACAGGGTATCTGAACTGAACTGGCGTGCCCTGGTCATCAGATTGGTGAATATCCTAACTGTCATCACAGAACTTTTCTCCAATGACTGATGCAAGCAGATGCAGAGATCTACAGACAAACACCAGGCAGAGCTCCAGGAGTCCAGTAGGAAAGAGAGAGGAGGGATTCTATGAACAAGTGCATCAGGATCATGATGGGAAAACATGCAGGGACGACCAAACCAAAA
>CABHPQ010171395.1:0-15969 GCA_902168405.1 Peromyscus aztecus | reverse complement strand
TTTTTTTTTTTTTTTTGGTTTTTTCGAGACAGGGGTTCTCTGTGTAGCTTTACGCCTTTCCTAGAACTCGCTTTGGAGACCAGGCTGGCCTCTAACTCACAGAGATCCACCTGCCTCTGGGCTGGAGAGATGGCTCAGCCGTTAAAGGCTAGGCTCACAACCAAAAATATGAGGGGGCTTTTTGGAGCTCACTACCTATGATGGGACACCTTGTGGAGCCTTGAGGCAGAGGAAAGAAAGGGCTTGAACTTGCCTCTCCTGGATGTGCCTCCCTATGGGAGGCCTTGCCTTCTTGCGGGTGTGTTGGGGAGTGGGAGGAGGGAAGATGGGGATCTTTTATTGGTGTGCAAAATGAATAATTTTTTTTTCTTAGTAAGATTAAAAAGAAGTTGACTCCCAAAGGGGAGGAGGAGAAAATACAAAATGATAATGTGGATGGGTATTGGTAAAATGCAATATGAAACTGTTAGAGGATATGTTAAAAATCAAAGAAACAAAGGGCAATATTGACAATGTCTTATTTAATGTGAAGAGAAACCATGTTCAAGGCAACTCTTAGAAAGGAAGCATTTAATTTGCTTACAGTTTCAGAGGTTTAGTTCGTTGTCTTCACTGCAGTAATCATGGTGGCATACAGGCAGACCTGTTTCTAGAGAGGTAGCTGAGAGAGACAGGAAGAAAGAGAGACACGAGCCTGGTTTAAACATCTGAAAACCTAATGTCCGCCCCCAGTGACATGCTTCCTCCGACAAGACTATATATCCTAATCTCTATCTAGTACTGACACTCCCAAATAATCAAGTATTCAAATCTATGATCTTATGTGGGCCATTTTCATTCAAACCACTATAACAAAAGGTAATCGAAATCGGAGGTGTTCCAAACACATATCATAGATGTGTGCATTTTGTTAAATGTTTCTTTTAAGAAGTCTCCATGTTGCCATGTGCTCAGGTAATGTAAATGTGCTGTTTTTATTTACCTTCTCATATTTCATTTCTATTTCCATAACTTCATAAAACAACTATGAATCTGTGTAAATTTTCTCTCTTGTTACCACATATCACCTCTTCGTATTTTCTGGTTATTGAAACACTGTCTTAACTTCTGTTTCAAGATTGCAGTATTGATTCTGCCAAGATAGATTTTACTACGTTAAAGAAGCAATTTAAGAATAAAATGAGTATTATACTTTCCTGTGTTATTCTTCAAATAATTTCTGGTATATAGCAAATAAAATCTTGTAAATACAAGTTTGTATATAGTTAAGTCTGCTCACTTCACATAGCTCATATTTTTTTTGTCTTCTATGCCTGGATAAAATTTGGTCAAGTTAAATTCCATTCAGGTTTTCTGTGCTCCATTCTCTATATTTCTAGTTCTGTAAACATTCCAACATTAATTTCTGCTATATACTTAACTGCATTTTTTTCAGCATAGGCCTTTTTGACTACCCTATCTAAATACTCTCCTACTCAATACATTTAGACATACTTTCCCTGTTTCCTTAACAGCATCTAAGTGTCATACCATCTGGTACATTTACATATTTATTTTTATGCTTAATGATTTCCTTCTATATGTATTTATCACATTAACTATAAGTTCCATGAGTGATGAATTTGATCTATATCCTTACCCTTGATAAAGGCCCCACTATTTATTTAGTATCTGTTCTAAAATTTAACACACACACACACACACACACACACACATTATAATAAAATACACATTATGTTATATCAGGTTTTGAAAACTTAACCAGATCTGGTAGAAGAACTTTAATGACAATAACAGGATTAGGAATCATTGTGGTAGCAAATTAAATCTTTTTCCCTGACTCAGAAAACAAGCTCCATATTCACTTTTCTCATCATCTTATTCTGCCAGACAAGTAGGGATGTTTTCTTACCTCTTTTAGATTCTATTTTTCATTACTAATAGAGTCTGCATGTTAACAATACTCTTCTGACTCATGACAAATAAAATGAAAACTAATTATCTCTACCATGATAATTTTTCAATATACTTAGTGTATCATAAATACACAGCTAGTAATATCACCTTTTATAGATAAGCAAATGTAATGAGAGGTCAAGTTATTTAATCTAGATAAGCATATAATACAGTAACAGTAATGTTTAAATGAGCATAAATACTTCTGGACTGACTTAGATATCATTAACGTGTACTTGATATTTGATGCTAGGTTTCCAAAAGTGATATTTTACTTTGGATCAAGAAATACATAATTCTAAGCATATGATATTAGAATATAAATAAGTCAAGAGCTTTTCCATGTAAAACTGAGTTAAAACATTACAAGATTCATAGATCAGTTACTCACTGTTAAACCTTTGTGTGCTCCCATGCTATAGAATATTTTAAATTATTTTATAAAGACATAGTTTTACTTATTTGAAAGATTTGGTTTTAGTTTACAGAAAGTTATTAATGAAATAATGTTTAGGTTTCAAATAAATGTAAAGAGATAAAGAGAAAAATAATTAAACAGTCATCTCTAGATTAAATCTCCCTTTGATATGAGATCTACATGCTGTGATAAAATATAAGTAAAAGACAGACATGTTATCACTTATCAAGGCTTTATATTTTATCTTCTCACATCACTTTGTCCTCAATTTCTTAGCTTCCTGAGAGCTACTAGCACTGCATGGGATACAATCTTCTGAGAATGTGTAATAATAGTAGTCACAAATAGATAGACACATTACTGGTGAGAGTAGGAGATATCATTTTTTCCAAGCACTAACTGAAATATTTCCAATCTAACACTGAGCCTACTCTAAAGTAAGAATAACACTAATAAATTGTTATTTGAAATATTTTCATGAACAAATGCAAAATATTTAGAAAATGAATTGATAAGGTAGACATATTTGTTTCTGATAACTGTCTGGTCTGAATTTCCAATCTTGTTTTCTGTCAATGCATTCTTCTCATTATATACAATTTCAAAATCATCTGAATTATTCTGGGCTTGGTGTTGCAGGTTTCTACTCCTAAGTATTTATGAGGATAAGGCAGAATGGTAATAATATAAAGGTTGGTATGGGTACATAGTAAGTTCAGGGACAGCATGGCATTTTAGAATATGTCTTCAAATATAAAGTAAAAGAGATCTGCGGATCTATCCAAGAGATAGAACATTTGCTTTATATGCATATTAGAGACTTTCAATTCAATCCCCATTATTACCCTATCCTATCCTAAAACCTCATCCAAAATATGTTGTTTCCAGTATTTTCTCCTCTTACCCATGTGGTTAGATTAAATTTCATGAAAACACCTTCCAAAGGTCTAAAAGCAGAGTTAGGTGCTTTCTTTTGCATAACGGCAAGTATTCTCTTTTGCTAAAGTCAGTATTAGAATAATGCCATTGTAGTATTTGATGCTGGATACCATATTCTTCAGTTTTAGAAGATGCTCAAATGAAAAGCATGTCAAAATTCCTCAGTCTCACATATTATTGTGTAACACTGGATTCCTACAAACCTCCATTTCTTAGCCTATGAAAATAGAAGACAATGAATAGAGCAGGGAGTAGGTTGGATTATATCAATTCTAAGAATTCTTAGTATATGCTTTACTATTGTAAACATCAGTATCCCCTTGAGATTAAAAATTTCTCAACTCTCAAGTCAACGAAAACCTTAATGAAATAATTCATAACTGTGTAACAAAAGGTTTCCAAATTTGGGCCTCAGTCTAAGAATTTTTTAAATGTTGTAAACTATAATTAAACACATTTAGCAATTAAATCATTGTTGTGAAATTAACAGAGATTTCATTTAAAAGCCACTCACTTGCTATTTACTAGGAAGAAAAGAAAATAGATAAGCCAAGTCAAAATTGTCAAAGAAATGTTCAATATCCAGACACTAGCATACAATATACATAAGGCCCATAATGAGCACTAAGTAAGAGCTTTTTATCATGTAAGTGTTTGTTATTGAAATTCTCTATTTATTTAATACTTTTCAGCTGCTTAAAATAAAAAGCTTTATGAATCAGTAGCATGGTGAGATGGCTATTCTTAGTTATCAACTTGACTACATCTGGGATTAACTAAAACCCCCAAAATGGAGAGTCAGGGATTTTTGCTTCATTTGAAGTAAGAGGATCCACTTGTAGTCCATATCTTTTAGGTGGGAAGACACACCTTTAATCCAGATCTTTTGAGATGGGAAGACTCACCTCTAATCTGGGCCACACCTTCTGGAACCCCATATAAGAGCAAAAAAGAAGGAAGCTTCTATCTTTGTCTGCATCCTCTCACCTTACTTGCAAGTTCATTCTTTCCTGGCATTGGAGCCTACTTCTTCATGATTCTAGTATATACTGAAGACCAGCTGAAACATCCAGCCTTGTGGACTGAACATCTACTGGATTCTTGAACCTTCCATTCATAGTCAGTCATTGTTGGATTAGCTGGACCACAGCCTGTAAGTCACTCTGATAAATCATTAATCCATTTTTCTCTATAAACAGAAGCATTCTATAAATTCTATTACTCCAGAGAACCCTAACTTGCACAGCACTACCACAACTCATTTGTCTAAGAAAATAAGTGAATGTACATGGGATTTCAAATTAAGAAGCAGCCCCATGGAGCTGAGACTCACTCTTCTGAGAAGAGAGATACATCCAACAATACCTGGGATGGAAGACACATAATCACACTGTTTCTGATGATCTGGGTAAGCCGGAGACAGAAACGAAACAAAACAACAACAAACAAACAAACAACAACAAAATATTTTCCTTACATTAACTGTCACTGACAGAGGAGAACATTATAGATGCCTAACAATAAGAACCATTCCTATCATTTTCTTTCTCTAAAACTCAGTATTGGCAAAGTCTGAAATCATCTAGCTTTTAATAAAGGAATGCTGTTTACTGAGTTCCAACACCACCATAAACAAAATATTTCAAAGCACATTGGAAAAGAAGAGCTGGCATGCAATTTCCTCATCATGTATTCACATGTATTTTAACAATAAAATAACTGGTGATTTTCTTAACAAGAGACAATTTTCCTTTGTACAATCAAAATTATTCTTGAAATCTACTCAAAATTATATATCATCTCCACATTCACGAAGCACACCCAAATATGGGAAAAATGGGGCTACAATATAGTTCTCAGTGTTATTTTTTTATTTCACTCAACTCATGTTGAGTCCCATTTGAATATTTTGTTCCTATAGACTTAATTATTTAATAACTACCAACAAACTCTGTTTAAATGACTATGGGGAAAATGGGGGACAATGTGCTTGCAAATAGATAGACACAGAAATACAGATAAATACTATTAAGAAAGCCAATGACAAATATTCATGATTGGTATGGTTTTCTCATTCCTGGATTTAACTGTGAATAAATAGCTAATATGTTACTACCAATTTCTTGTGTGCTTCTTCTTAGAGAAGCATTCAGCAGGTCTAAGTATTTTCCAGTAGAAGAACATAAGCTGCATTTTGGAAGATGTTGTACCTCTAGTGTTTATTCTTTCACTAGTGTACCATGACTTTGTATTAATCTTTATCATTTGTGATTAAAGTTAATATTAGGGACACCCCAGGTGGTTTCCAGACATGAGTCTCCTAAAATTTCTCAAAAAAAAAAAAGTAATTCATTCTCTCTTATCATATTTGTCATTCACAACGCCCACAATAAAAAATTTGTCTGCTTGCTTGAGAGCTTTAAAGCTAGAACAATACAATAGAACTAGTACCAGAGTAGTAGATTCAAGCTCCAACTTCATGGAACAGCATCATATACTCTTTGAAACGAGCTAGGATTTTAGGAACCGACCACAGCTAAAACATACAGAAATAAGTGCAAAAACAATACAATAAGACATGGACAATCAGAAGAGAAAATACCAGTATATTTACTACTTCATTCAAAGACCAATAATACCACACCACACTTTAGGTGCTAATTTAAATTATTCATTGTATTCCACTGCATATAAACAGAAACCTATACTTCCTGTGTGTCATCATCTAAATAACATATTTTGGCTGCATCTTTGAATTTATGTATTTATTCAATAAACAGTTTGCCTATGACTAATGAGGCATGTGGCAAGTCCTATGAATGATATAAGCATGAAAACATTACTGTAATAGTTATGCTTTGAAATGTGTCCCTTGATTAAAGACTTAATTTACATAAAACAATGATGTAAGAAGAGGCAGTTGGTAAACTCATGCGTAGTAAACTGAGATATGTTATACTTAGTAAGGCAATGCATATATCCAATATAATTCTACACCTGCCAGGAAAATTACTCGTATTTCAGTAAAAATAATTCCAATACCAGGAAATGGTTTCACATGGAACTTAAGGGCATTCATGTACTATCCACATGTTAGATATTTGCTTTAGCAAAATAAAACTCACCTCATGAAAAGTTTCACACACCATTGTCACCAATGGTAATATACATGTGGGTACACTGTTCAAAAACAAGGTAGTTAAAAGTAGACTGCATGATTTATACTATATATGTTACCTTGTCCATTGTATTCTTGAAACCATCTTGAAAACAAGAAGAGGCTTATGTTTGGTAAGTGTACAGATGGAACAGAGAGGTCATCACAGTCTCTACATTCTTTGGTAAATTCATCTAAATGTGTGTTTATTAGATCTCTCCTAATCCTGCCCATTTCCAAGTGATGGACCATTCCCTCAAGTATTCATGAAGCAGTTTAAACTTTAATTTCTAAAAAGTTTACTCCAGAATCTGTGAAAGGCCAAATACACTTCATGGATAATTATCTATGAGAGGGATATATTCCAATTTGCCCTTCATCTATAAACAGGATAAACTCATTTTCATCCTAAGCTATTGACTCCCAAAATACATGTGTTTATAAGTCTAAATCATGGAAAATAGTCAAAATGACAAGGGTTGGTATCAATGTATCATGAGCTACTATATCTTGCAAAACACATTCTTCTTAAAAATTTCTAAGTATTACCTAATATCTATTTTCAATGCAAGATATATTGTTTCTCCATATGCACAAGCCTAGAGTTGAACTTGACAGATAACAACAAATTTATGATAAACATCTTGGTTCACAATTTGCTGAATTTTTATATTAGAGTTGTGATTACTAACATTAATGCAAAAAATACAAAAGAATTTCTCAAAAATGGAACCATGGTTAGCTAAAGACATAAATTTAGTGTCAAATCCCAGACACTCATGCTTTATTCTCTTAAGAAGGAACTTAAGGAGCCTCATACAGCAATGTATTTTGCTGGACACACAGAATTTTGAAGAACACTGTACCCTGTATTGTTTTATCCTCACTATCACACAACATCAATACTTTTATGAAATATCCAATAAGTAAACTGGACAAAGACACTAAGAATATCTTCTATAATAATGAAATTTTTTGAAACTCTTTCAAAAGAACATTCAGTTCTACATTTAATTTTGAAAGAGAAGGGACAGACTAGAAGCATTTAAGGTGAATAAAGAGAAAGACTTAATTGTCTCAGGCAAATAGATGCATTCCACATATTAGTGCTGACTGAATGTTTTCACATAAACATATAAAATATATGGGCAACTTCATAGACATGATATAGATGATAATATGATATTTTCTGCCTATGGTCCATAATTATTCTTTGGAGAAGTTAAAAATTTATTCCACATTCCTTCATAAGCCATGCAACATTATAGCAGCAATAAATTAAATCAAATTGTTCTTTTTTTCCACTCATACAATTCTCCACTTATGCATAAAGAATTGAAAGAGTATCACCAATGTGCTTAGACAATCAACAATTAAGTTCTAATAAATATAAAAGATTTTATTTTTTCTCATTTCTGAAAACAGAATATTCTCAGATACAAAACAGTCTGGCGTGTATACAGAAAAAAAATCCAAAAAGTAGAGTAATTAAAAAAAATTTATTTGCATCTCAAATTGCTTCATTACTTATAGTTCTATTTCAAAATGAGGCTAGCAGTTGTGGTGATATTTTATTGGTGCTGAAATGTGATATTTTATTTGTAGGTTAATAAATAATGTTTGCCTGGAGGTCAGAGGTCATAGCCATAAACAGAAATCAGATGGTGGTAGCATACACCCTTAATCCGATTATATGGCAGGCAGAGTCTCTGTGTGTTCAGGGACACAGCCAAGCGTGGTGACACACACCTTTAATCCCAGTACCAACCATAGAGACCTGGAGGTCTGTATAGATAGGCAGTGATGAGGAAGTGATGTGGCTGGGCTTAGACCCAATGAGAATGCAGAACAGGAAGGCAATAATAGCTCAGCTTAGACAGGAAGAGGCTCCCTTGGGAAGCTATGGCTAGGTGGTAAGCTAAGGTTACTTGCTGGCTATTGTTCTGATCTCTACTACTTGCACCTCTGTATTTGGCTCTGTGTTTCTTATTGAATAAGACTGTTTAGAAATTCATTTACATATAGTGAATAATACAGATAAACAAATGAATGAAAATCAGCATGTAAAAGTCAAAGAAAGTAGCAGTAGGGTGAATTTAATATGGCAATATCCTAGAAAACAGATAAATGTAACACAAGAGTGTCTTTAAAAAGATTGTAAAAGTTTACAATTTTACTAAAATATTAAATGTTGACAATCATATTTCTCAATCATTGCAAGCCTTGTAAGTATATTCCTTTATAAAATATAAAACTGTTTCATTTGCAAAGTTGATGTCATACACTAACATTGACACTTTGAATTTAAAATATTATTTCCATCTTTATTACATCATAAGAAAAACTATGTGGCTAAGGAGACAACTTGTACAAACATTGTATTGTGTCTAATTGCACTAAGTTTTAATCAAATTAGAATATAATTCATATATTTTTTTAATTTTTGTTCTGAACCATTTCTTCAGGCTGTATCTATGTGTTCATTTACATGTACCTGAATGTATGTATGTATGTTTGTGTATATTTGTGTTTGTGAATGCTTTACAACTGAGAAAATGTTTATGTTTGCTATTGGATAACTAACTGGTGTGTTTTCCCTGGGGAAGACTATCTCTCCTGTCTCAACATTCTTTGATTGCCTACAGTTCTTTGCTTAGAATTGAAACCTTGTGTGTGTTCTCTGTCCATCTTAGCATATTATTCAAAGATCAGTGGAAACCTTATCCCTTATCAATAAAACTTCTCTTTCCAATAGAAAGAGCTCATTACAAAAGCTACAACTGATACATCTGTACCACAGTTCCTGTTCTCATTGATCATTTCAGGAGAAAAGGCACAAATGATTAAAAGAGCCAAGGAAACAGGAAGTTTTCTGTAAGAAAATTAGCTTTCTTTATAGATCTGGCTTGTATGAGGTAGAACATAATCTGGTAGATGACCAGCACTGTTTGTACTTGAATAGGTCTACAAATCATGAGCACACAAATTTGGGTGGCTACAGTATTAGAGATTGGTTTGGGAAGAGTTGAGTGAGGGAAGTGACTATGATCAAAATAGAAAGTATCAAATTATGTAGCATGAACCTTAAAAGTTCTTATTAATAAAATCAAACCTCAGCCAGGTATTGGGGTGAACACTGGAAGATCAGAGAGACAGAACGAGCCACAGCTAACCTCACCTGGTAAACTTCTCAGCTGGTCTTGCTTCCTCAGACTGGAAGCCTCTATGTCCTCATATCTGAATGACTCTCACCTGAACTGCTGCTAGAAGCCTGAATGGTTAACCAGCCCAAATGCTTCTCCAGGCCAAATGCCTACCCAGGCCAAATGCCTCGAGTTTCTTCACGCCTTATATACCTTTCTGCTCTCTATCACCACTCCCTGGGATTAAAGGCTGGTTTTCTGGGATTAAAGGTGTGTATCACCATGCCTGACCATTTCCAATGTGGCCTTGAACTCACAGAGATCCAGAGGGATTTCTGTCTCTGGAATGCTAGGATTAAAGGCGTATGCTACCACTGCCTATCCTCATGTTTAATATTGTGGCTGTTCTGTCTCTGACCCCAGATAAGTTTATTAAAGTACACAATATTTTGGGGAACACAATACCACCACAAAATTATCCAAGAATTATTGAAATTATTGTATAAAAAGATAAATGTATATAGGAACTAACACAAATATAATTTAAGAAAGACGCAAATGCTAAATATTAACAGTTTATTTAAGATTTGCCATCACAGTTGATTTAGATTATTTTATGGACTCAGTTATGCAGACTGAGACTTAATGACACTTATAATTTTATGGTAAAATTATAAGGCAATATGTTTAAATAATAATTAAAAGTTATTAAGTTGATAAATGATTTAAAATTACCACTTGGTTTAGAGCAAAAACAGAATACACTTACACTTGAGAATTATATACTTTATAGAGATGATAAGATAATCTCTCAGTGCCACAATATTCAACTAAGAAAGGCAATTGGAAAGTGATTTTAGGATTTTTTTTTCTTCAGCATAGAATGGTTTTCTGAAGGCAAAGTATGGAATGTAAATATTGAGAGGGAGAATCAGAATGCATACCAGGTGTCCATATGAAACAAAACAAAACAAAACGTCTGAGGTAGCACACTAAGAATAGAGCTGGAGATGCATAACACATGGAGATAACATGAAAATACATCCTATACAGCTATGAAATTCTTAAACACTAAAAATAAAATATTTCAAAAATGGCAAGTGGATGCTATGAACTTTGACTTCTATGGATGAATAAATTTATTCATTTAAAGTCGAGAAAGTTGAGGCCTTCTTCTCTTTCTCCTTCTCTTCTCCTTCTCCTACAAACATAACACATAATGTCTTTTGTCTTTGAGAGTTCAATGGGAATGGAAGAAGAAGATGGCAACACATGACTGAGAGATTATGGATTACTGTTATAGAGATGGTATACCTCTTCATTGTCTCATCGGCCAAGCCAAAATCTGGAAATCTTAAGTAGAAAGTGCAGAACAGAATCTCTTGACAGGCAAAAGTAGCAGGTAGTTGACAGCTCTTGGAAATTTCCTACTAGCAGCTTGATAGGAGAGGTCATCCCAGTATTTATGTGAAGCCATATTCTTCTGAGGCATGATTAAACTCACAACGAGATATACCAACTGCATTTTTTAATCATACAAAATGTGAGACTAGCCCACTGGTAGAAATATCAGGCGTTATTTTTGGCTAACATATACTTCAGTGATCCAGAGGTATTTGATACTGATCACCAATGGAGATGAAAGAAATTTATTATCAATTGTACCATTAAGTTAAATGACTATAAATGGCATATAATATCAAGCAGTAAATTAACGTGTCATCTGGTAATTTTAAGTCTTTCGTAGTCTTGAGTCTTGATGCAAATATGGTCTCTAGTTAATAATTTTAGATTTTTTGGTAAAACATATTACATGAAATAACAATAAACAAATATTGATGAATTGTGTAATATTGTTATACATAGATTTGAGTTCTAATACCTTACATTTTTCTGAGTAGAAAAAAATTGGCATGCAAAGCCTGGAATCACCTATTAATGAGGGAAGGTTTATGTTTATAATATTTTATGTTTTGTTGACTGTGACTATTAAATTTGCATATGTTCCTTAGAAATGAAGAAATATGTATTTTGACACTTAGAGAATATAGATATCCTTGATTTTGCCAATTCCAAGGATACTACATAGTTGCATGAGAGTGTTATGATCTCATTAAATCATCTGCACTGACTTAAAATATCGTGATGAAGGAAATAAAAAACTTCAGCATTGTTCTGCACAACATATATCTTAGAAATGGAGAGTGGTTTGGAAGATTTGGGGTAATCAGGTTGATGGAAAATTATGCTCTTTGCATACACAACATCTCTGTGCATAATTCAGTTTCAGAGTGATTATCACATTCATAATACTGCCTGGTTTATAATTTTTCACAGATAGTGATAATAATAATCTTTTAAATAACTGTGGCACCACACAAATGTGAGGAAGAACTTTGAGTGCTGGACATTTTCAATAAGTTATTTAAATATTTATGTTTTATATTGAGAGAAAAATAACAGGAAATAGTGTGCCAAGGTAGGAGAATTACAACTCTGAATTTAGGAAGAGGAATGCTTGCAGTCATAAAAGCATACCATCTTACATTTTAAACATTAGATTTTGAGATGGTTGCTAATGTTTCCTTTGGGAACATTTATGATGCTAACTCTTTTAATGTTTCTTCTTTCAGACAGATTTCCTCCAAACTTACTTTCCAGTAACAAATCAGTAATAATCAGCCCCGTGATAATACATCGTATTGAGAATCATTCAATGCATCCATTAAGAACATGAGTTTTGGAGACATACCAATGGATTGGCTTCCTGCATTTGTGGTTTATTAATGATAAGGCATGATATTAATGACTGAAGTGCAGAGGCTACTTTAGTTACTGTGAAGAAGAGAACAGCCATTTGTAATTCAGAGCAGATATAAAAATACTTGGGAAGAATAATGTGAATTGTTTAGCATATCACCAACCCCATAAAAGGTAAAACTAGAGTTGTTATTAGATCATTTAGTAGCATTAGATTTATTATTATAAGCTAATTTGCTTATTCCAGAAATCAGTTCAAATCATTTTTCCAAGTCTTCTGAGATTTATGGATAAAGGACAACCTTCTTATGTGCATTTCTGTCTTAGAAACTAGGTAGCCTGTACCATGTTTCCTATAGAGTAGAAAACAATAGTCAAATTGCAAATACAATATATTATTAAATAAATAATACATCTTAGAAATGAATTGTAAGACAGAGCAGAAAAAAGGCAAACAGAACATGGATCCACTTTTACCCCAACTTTACAGTTTATCACAGACAAATGGTTTGTAAGTACACTTGGTTTTCAAAGCAGGTGAAATCTGGGTACAAATGCATAAGAAGAAATTAAATACAGAAGAAAAAAAATCAGTGTTTTTATAATACATGCACTTCCTGATTTTCTTTCCTCTGTCTCCATGGTGTTAGTTTTATTACCTAACAAAACTTAAATAGCTGATGATTTAAATGAATATTAATTAAATGCATGCATAAAATCTTCATGGGATATATATCTTTCCTTGTTTATGATGTGATTACCATTTTTGTTTTTGTTTGTGAAATCTGTTCATGCAAATTATATGAAGATATTCTTTTTAAAATTTCAATCTTAGAAAAATTATGCTGTCAGAGAACACAAAGTTTGTTTTAGTTAGTTTCTTTTCTTTTTTTAGTTTTTAGTATATTTATAAAGCCCATGGACAAAGCCTGTGTTCACAGAGTGGACTTTACAACAAATGTTATATATATTGACTGTATCATTGAGACATTACTTAAAAATTCTTACAACATATTTCTAGTATTATATTAGCACAATGTTACTATGGTTTCCAAATGTTATTATTTGTGGCAATGGCAATGGTGATGTCCAAAGAGGCAGAAATAAAACCCTAACCTATTTGTATTTAATGATGTAAATTTCTCTAAAAGGAGTTGCTTAGCTTTAACAGCAATGTGCCATGATCACAAGTTACAAAATGAGGAAACAAAAAGAAGATATTTCAGGAATAATGATTTCTCTTTAGGGTAAACTAAAATGGTGACTCCAAAAGTCCATTAGCATTTGTCAAAACTACTTACTAATGAATGTAAGGAAACAATTTGTCAGAAATTTAAGGCTCAGAACTTGGAAAATGTAGACTGTAGAATGTAGTTGCGGGGTATTTTAGGGAATTGTATAATTATAGAGGCCGTCATCTGAATTTATATAGTATTTATCTGAAATTGCATTGAAGGCTGTCTCACATAGATTATGAATTACATCGGACTGACTGAGAAATGACGAGCTATGATAATCTCCAATCATTATCACTTTAGTTTTAGGAGATTTTACAGTCTTTCTCTTTTACATTCTTCCTTAGGCCCTAATCTAAATGTAATTGCTGTGGGCAGAATCATAACTATCACATGTACATAGAAAATCATCAAACTTTCCCAGGAATCCAGCAATGCTTGCCAGTTAATTTTAAATGCCATCCTAAGTAGTAGAGAATCAATGAGACACAGTGCCCTCATTTGATCTTTTGGTTTCATGGTATTCATTTTTCAAAACTTTGCTGGTTTTATTTTTATTTTACCTTCAAATCAATATGTTTACATTGATTGTGTGATCTTCGTGTTACAAAATCTCTTTTATTTCAACCCTACAGTGCATATCAAGTATAAATTATTTTTGTTACATTTTCTATAAAATCGCTCATTGGATAAAAGGAAAGAAGACAAAACTTTAACAAATATGAAGCAAACAAGGGTGGCAGAATGAAATTCTAAGGATATGTTATTGTGGAGATAAAGAAATATTGAAAATACAAAATTGCAAAATTAAAAACATGGGTTTACATGATTTTCACTTTACTCATCATTACGTTTATCCATTTTGGTTTTGAATGCCCCCACTTTCCTGAAAATATTATGCCAATGCAGTGCTTAGTTTCTTTCATTCCTGCTTTAGTGTTAGAGTAACTTTAAGTTCCTGTGCATGGGCAGATGACTTAGTATTCCTCTTTCTGTTGAGCTGTGCACCAGCTTGCTCTTTTTTACACTCACTTTTTATGAGAAAGTTTCTCTTCCTTGCTGCTGATATGATCTCTAACAGTTAAGTTTTGGCTTTGATATTATTCAGAAGTTAACACCCCCACAATGCTGTAATACAGGCAAGATTTTATTTATAAAATAAAAGGTACACTAACCAGAAATAAATGTTACAACTGCCCTTCTTTAGAACAGGCACCTTGCTTTGTTAGGAAGATCATACATATCACATAGATGTGCATTTGAACATTCTTAGATAACAGGCACTGGGAACATGTATAACTGCAGAGAAAGAAAAGAATACCATAGCTCAAACCATGCCTCTGCCCAAATAGTAAAATGGAATGCATCCCAAGCTACATAATTCATTTTTCCACAAACAGCAGTGTACTTGTAGTGGCAGCTTAAAGGATGCAGCAGTTTTGAACTAATGAGTATCCTTAGGTGATTATTGATTATGACATATCAGCTTTTAATGTACTTCCAAGGGACTTTGATGGAGTAGGTGATTTCAAACACACTGTCATTCTTTCTTGTCTCAAAAGCAAATATGTTTAATTTTTGGTGCACTAGAGTGAGTGATGAAAGTCACGTGCTTCTGTGACATCACATGGTAATACGCATGGCAGAGTTCAGTAATAAAATACTAAAATGCAGTGTTCATGCTGTCTCATCTCATTGTGTTTGCTGATTTCAAAATTTCAGACAGATTCATCAAGGAACGGCAGATAGCCTGACAAGAGGCAAAATCAGACACAATATATCAGTGAACCAAAATTGCTTTTCTTCTTATTTTATCACACTCACATGGAACCATGCTTGTAACAATGATACTGTCATCTGAAAAAGGCAGCCCAAGTGGCTGATGTACCAAAAAGATGCTGTTTGTAAAAATAAGATTATAGATTCTCTCCAAGTTCTCAAATATTTCATTTGTTCACCCGAAAGTAATGTGTTACACCTGTTGAGCAACAACATCCTCGTTTGCATTCCCAGGACCATGGCTGTTTCTTCATTCTGATCTGTTCATGTGACAGGGACAGTTTTGTTTCCATTTTCATCCATCCTGCAGTGCTAACATTCAGGCAACAGGTCCTTGGCAAATATCATCAGGTGTGCTACGATGCCACAGGCCTGTGAATTTTAAGGAGTACTTCTGTCTCAGAACTTTATCACACTTTTTTATTTCTTGTATCCCAAATATCAAAGTACCTTTTGGATTATTGTATTCTGGTCCCTGTAACAATATGGAATTAACCAAACATTGAAGCTGGGTAATGGAGGAAATATAAACTCTCTTCTCTTTACATCTACTGTATGGGTGGAAAGACCTCTTTTTGTGGC
>CABHPQ010171394.1:51994-70427 GCA_902168405.1 Peromyscus aztecus | reverse complement strand
AGAATCTTCTTTTTACACTTTCTCAGGTTTTAAGTGGAAATTCCTGCCCCACATTGGGCGCCATTTGTTGCTTAAGTTTTCCTGCCTGGCCCACGGTCAGGATAAATCTCTTTCACCTGCCAGTCCCACAGCCGCTCAGACCCAACCAAGTAAACACAGAGACTTACATTGCTTACAAACTGTATGGCCGTGGCAGGCTTCTTGCTAACTGTCCTTATATCTTATATCAATCCATTTCTATAAATCTATACCTTGCCACATGGCTCGTGGCTTACCGGCATCTTTACAAGCTGCTTGTCCTGGTGGCAGCTGGCTGGCAGAGCCTCCCTCTGCCTTCCTGTTCTTTTAATTCTCTCTGTTAGTCCCGCCTACACTTCCTGCCTAGCCACAGGCCAATCAGTGTTTTATTAACAACACATTTGCCATACAGAACATCCCACAGCAAAAATGTATCTATAAAAAAGAATAAAACAAATATGGATGAAAGATAAAGGGTGGGAAAAAAGAGAAGAGAAGCGCATGCACCCACATGTACACATGCACACCCATGCTAACAAGTAAATACAATCATATACACACATATTGCACACACATACAACCCATACTAATAGCAGATATATACACACACATCAACACATGTATTACACACATACACATGCAACATACACACCCACATAAACCACACACAACACTTACAATACAATACACACACACACAAACACCACAAACACAGAACACACAAACACCAGACACACAGAACACATAAACACACACAGTACACACATAAATACATACCCACACACCACATATGCAGACACTGTAAGCATTACAGCTCGGATGGAAAGGTATCCTGGCAGTCGGGAGCCAAGGAAAACCACAAAGTCACACCACACAACAAACCTCACACAAGAGATTTATTGGGAGGGAAGAAACCAGGAGGGTGGCTGCTCTTGGGAGAAACATCATGGAACTGAGCAGGGTACATGGCTTACACAGAGCTCCTTGGGAAGGGGGTGGAGCTTTCCAGGGTGGGGATTGGTGGGATTTCATGTCCAGAGCTCAGGCTTTTCACTCTGTAGGGAGGGCCAGTTGGGGCAGTTAGAGTGTTCTGTGGGTGAAACCTGGCAGTTAGAGGTCCTCACGGGAGGGGCCTGGCCACTCGTGTGGTTCGAGGGGCTTACAGATACACCATACCCACATGCACATACACACATGCCATACACACACCACACAACATAGACACACATATATAGACACAGACAGACCATGCACAGCACACACAGAGACCACACACACACACATACACACAGCACACACACATACACACACACACACAGATCACACACATGTATGAACACAGCACACACACATATACACACATAACACACACACACACACACACACACTTCACATACACATTGGTTGAAACTGAATCCAATTTTGTCTACATACTTACTAGAATGTTTTAGAAAGTAGATATTCACCAATTTTTACTAAAAGTGTGAACATTTTCTCAGGAAATTCAAGTGTCAGTTTATCGAGACTAGCCTAAAACTTAGTACTTTTTAATTCAACTTGATGTACTCAGGACCAGTCATCCACAGTCTTCTCTAGTTCTCTTCCCAAGTTGACCGGCATCAGCAATTTTTCCCAGTTTCTTATTTTTAGCAACAACATTCCTTTTCTTCTTGCTGTTCGGGAAATGTTAGTGATGACAGCCTATCAATACGTATTTATGCCTTGAGCTCTAGTGCTATTCTTGGACTTTATAAGTCTCCAGGCTCATTGCTGATTTTATCACACACATATCCACGCAATAGCAGGAGGGATAAGAACTGTTTCAAAGATGTAGGCTGCATAAGCTGCTCTTCCAGACACACAGTGTCCGAGGAGGTGGAGCGTGAGGACAGGTAGAGAGGGGTCTAAAATTTACCCCCTCCCCACTTCAGAGATTTCTAAAATTTAGCTTCTTCCTTATCAGCCAAATACCCATGTGCTTTTTTAGATGAATGTGACTTAAAATTTTAAAATATTTTAAAGCTTACTTTAGAATTTTAAAAAATTACATTTACTTGTTTCCTACGTAGGAGCAGCATGGCATGCTTTGTGAGGTCAGGGGACACCTTACTGGAGTTGTCCCTCTCCTTCCACTGTGTGGGTTGAGAAACCGAGTCAGGGGATTAAACTTGGCACCAGGCAACTTTGTCAGCTGAGCCATCCAACCAACCCCTTGAAGTGAATTTTGAAGAAAGTGCTTAAGCAACAAAAATAAATAACAAACAAAAGGCAGAGACAAAGATGAAGATGTGATCACACCTGGAGCCTCCCCAACTGCCCTTGACTTCTTGTCAAATCTTGGGAGCTCCCCAGGCTGTGGCTGTAGACTCTAGATGTCCATTCCCTCCCTGTTTCCAGTGTTTGGAGGTGGGTCAATTACATACGATTGTATATCCCCAGAAAAGTCCACCTACAAGGAAAAATTAGAAAGCTCAGAGCATTTCAAATTTGCTTAGGAATGGGTGACATAGACTTCCATATTGTGCCTGTAACTTAGTAGATCAAAAGTGGACTTAATGGAACATAGTCAGGTTCATATATGGTTATAACCTTCACAAAATCCTATTAGAGTAAGTTGCTCGAAGGGACCATTCATCCCTTGCTGTGGGGCACCTTGACAAACAAACTTGTATGCAAATCGTATGCAAAGTACAGCTCCCATGAGACTGAAGTTTGCTAGGACTGGGGTCACAACTAATGAGGTTTTCACCTCACACAGTAATCCCACTCACTCCTGAAATCTGATCATAAGGAATAATTTGTAGAGGCTGGATGTAACTAAAAGAGACACATAAATTAGTTAGAATTAATAGAACTATACAAATTACAGCTTATTATCAATTATGTTGCAATTGAACATTGTGAGTTCAAAACAACATAGGCAAATATTGGTGGTAAAATGCAAACAAGAAAACACAAAATTATACACGCTCCATGTTTAAGTCTGTGTGAGTCTGTCACACCCAGAAGCTGCTGTTTTGCTCAGGTCCTCCCCAACCTCGGACTCTTACAATCTTCCCACCTGCTCTTCCAAGATGATCCTTGAGTTGGGGAAAGGGTGTGATACAGATGTTCCTCTTGTGGTTGAGCCCTGTGCAGTCGCCTGTTCTCTGCCCTTGGACCAGCTGTGAGGTGACTGTCGTCATGAACTCACAGCAGCTGTGGTTGCCTGCCTAAGACCTGCACGAGATCACAGCAGTCAGTATTCTAGCATGGAGTGGTGAGAGGTTCATGAGACCCAACGCTTAACAGCTGAGCTTTGGGCAATTCATGGCTCATGGAGGAGGGAGAATCAGTCTTTTAAGGTGTGGCTCCTGCTTGGTTGACCTCACTCCAGTGTATGAACAGCACAAACTGGAATGGGTGGGTTATTATTCTTTTTAAAGGACATGAAGTTGGGATGTGTGTTTGGAAGGAGTTAAGGGGAGGAGTTGGGGGTGAATGTGCTCAAAATACATTGTATGAAATTAAAACCCACTGCTCTCCAGAGAACAGACCTGGAAGGAAACAGGAAATCAGGACAAAGTCATCCAAACACCAGTTGAGGACTGGGGAAGTGTTTCTTCCTTTCTTTTCTTTTCTGATACACGGTCTCATGTAGCTCTGGCTGGTTTTGAACTGACTCACCATGTAGCTAAGGATGACCTTGAACTTCTGATCCTCCTGCCTCCGACTCCTGAGTGCTGGGATTACAGTTGCGCACCATTGTTTATTTGGTACTGGGGATCAAACCTAGGGCTTTGTGACACTAAGGTAGCGCTCTACCTACTGAGCTACGTCCCAAATTGAGACACTATAATAAGTGAAAATAAAATGCAACACTGGCACTACCAAGGACAGTCCAAACAAGGGGGTGACAGACCGTCAGTCTGGGGTGTTTGTGGCTGTAGTCACTTTTACGACATGAGTGACAGTGATGTGCCATTGGTTACTCTGGTTCCACAAATCTTAGCACTAGAGTGAGTAGAGGAAGTGGTTGTTGAGTGTGGAAAGAACCATCAGCCACGGACGGCTTTAACAAAGGTGTGCCATGTGTTCTTTCCTCTCGTCACACGTGCCAATGATTTGTACCACCTTAGGATCAATCACAGCACACAATCACTACACCACATGACAAGGTTCAGTCAACACACGCTGCGTAGAGAACGGTGGTTCTGTAAGGTTGTAGTGTTAGAGCACCCTGCTGCCTGGTGACATGGAGTCGGAACGCCCTGCTGCCTGGTGACATCCCAGCAGGAAGCATTACTTGAGTATTTTTGGTACTACTGGTGCAAACTAACCAGCTGTGCTGTCAGCCACAGGGAAGCACAACCCATTCAATCGTGGGCAACATACACTTGGCAGAGACACTGGACGGCCATATTAGTGGTTTATGTATTACTGTGATCTGCCTTTTTTCATTCTTTTAGGCTGTTATTTAATTTTAAAGATTTTTTAAACTTTTATATGTAATATGTAAAATAATATATTTATTACTTTGAAGTGACACAGTGTGTTACATAGGCAGCAGCCCCACACACTGGGCTCCTAGCACAGCACAGGTTGGCAATGCCCTACCGTCTGTGTTTATGTAAGTGCACACAAGAGTGTTTGCACAAGGACATGGTATGTCTCTTAGAACGTGTCTTTGGTAAGTTATGGGAAACTGTACTGTTGTACCTTTTTACTTCTCCGGCTACAAATCAATCCTAGAGGAAGTACAGCATGTAGGAAATATCATATTAAGCCCAGGGCCCACCCACAATCAAGAAGCAGATCCATGGGCCTGGAGAGAGGGCTTTGTAGTCAAGAACACATACTGTTCTTCCAGAAGACCAGGGCTCAGTTCCCAGCATCTACACTAGTTCACAACCTTCTGTGACTCTAGCTCTAGGGGATCCAACGTTCTTCTGGCATCTGCAGGCACTGCTCTCAGGTATAGACATACACTCAGATACATACATATACATGTTAATAATGATGATAACAATAATAATAAAATAGGAGCAGAATGGAGCTGGGACTGATGATGTTTGCCTTTAATTACAGCACTTGAGAGGCAGGGGCAGGAGGGTCCTGAGTTTAAAGTCAACCTGGCATACTAAGCAAATTCTAGGCTAAAGTGAGATCCCATCTCAAAAGCCAAGGTCTGGGGATACAGTTCAATAGTGGAGTACTTGCTTAGCATGTACAAGGCCTAGGTTTGATCTGCAGTTGGAAGGGAAAAAAGCAGACCCAATACTCTCAAATAATACGAAGTGTGGATACCTCTGGTGTATTTTTGTGTTAAAGGGGACAATCACGGGCAATGGAGAGCAGAGATAGACAGCAAGACTGTAAGACTGTGTGATACAGGGAGCCAAACATTGAAGTGGAAATGAGACTTCACCAGCAATACAGAGAACCTCCCTGGGTGCTACGGAAGCCCATGAAAGCTCCAACTCCACAGGAGAACCCAGGGCACCTCCAAGGCATGGTTGATTCATGGATGAGAGGTAATCATATTAATGATGTAAAGGAAAAAGATGGCTAGGGAGGTGGCTCACTCGGTCAAGATCTTGTCACACAAGCATGAAGACCTGAGTTTAGTTCCCTAGCACTAAGGAAAGGCCAGGCAAAGTGGCACATGTTGGTAGCCCAAGTCTTGATAGTACAAAAATATAAAGATCCCAGGGACCTGCTGACCAGACAGTCTAGCCAAATCGCTGAGCTCCAGGTTCAGAGTGAGACAGAGAGAAGTGAGAAAGACATCTGATGGTGACTGGTGTCCTCCCTCCCCCACACCCCAAATGCTAAATAAATGAAAGACGTTTGTTTGTTCCCTACTCTGCTTAGCACAAACTAACCCAGTGAACTCTCCGTGACTGACACTGAGTGAGGAGCTGTACAGGGGACAGGAGCCGGGGGAAGCAGCAAGGACCCGAACTCAGGCAGTGCTGGGAGCAGGGAGAGATGGAAAGAAGGTGGAAGGCTTGTGTTAGGACAGGCGAAGTGGGGCTGCGAGGGGTTCTAAGATGGAAACCTGAGAAACTAGGACATCACAACTGTGGCTACAATCACCTACAAAGGACCTATCAGTGTCTAGGCCAGTGGAAAAGAGAGAACCTCCTAATCCTGTCCCAAAAGGCAGGTGGTCCTTTTCACAGGGTAAGGAATGGCCATGTTTTGTTTGCTGCTAGAATAAAACACTCACCATAGTATCTTTTTCTGTCTCTTTAAGTTGGAACTCAGTGGAAGCTGTGTGAACTGTGTGCCATAGGCACATCAGAGAACCCTGACCTCTCTCTGGAGTGGGCTAGCTGAGTAAGTTGTCGAGGTGTGGCCACTGATGGCAGCCTCAGTCCTATAGGTGAATGTGCCAGAAATACAGGTGAATATAGAAATGTGCTAGAAATAGAGGTGAATGTTCCAGATTCACAAGCCCACTTCAGGCCTGTTGAATCAAGACCTCTGCAGCCAGGCTCAAAGATACCACGCTTTAACAACAGGCAGCCTCTGACACAGACTCCAGCTTGAGAACCACCAGACCTCAATATGGGTAACTAAGCCTGTTTCAGATTCAGCCTCATACAAATCCTTTCATGCATGTGATACTATGTCTTGAACTTTTGTTGGGATGCTTGTCATGTGTCACCCACTCATCACCATTCATCATCTCTCTCTGGGGCAATGAAAAACAAGACAGATATCTGCTAACTCATGGTTCCCAGTTAAAATAAAGATGCCAGTGAGACTCAAATCCCAAAGAAGCAATGAAAATAATTTCCAGTACAAATATGTCCTAAATAGTATGATAAATAATATATCAAATACAAGAATGACCACTGTATTTAAAAACAGAGGTCATGAAAAGAGCAGATTGAGTGCAGATCAGGATCCTATCATGAGTTGGTAGGAAAAAAAAGAGCAAAAGAGTAACAATGATAAGTAGAGGTGCCCATTCTAAATAACTCCTCAGGAAAGTTTTATTGAGAATGGTAGACTGACAGTTGGGTGAGAGTTTATCACAAAGGGAAGAAATGTTTAAGGAATGGAAAGTTCTGGGACACATTTTATGTTGATGAAAGAAAGAAGTTTGAGGTGGGGATGCAGTTCAGTTGGTAGAGTGCTGTGAAATAATCCTTCTGTATACTGTGAAAATGTGTTGATTTCAGTATTAATAAAAAGCTGATTGGAAAATAGCTAGATAGGATTTTGGGGGCAGAGAGAATGCTGGGAAAAGATAGGGTGGAGTCTGGGGAGTCACAAACAGATGTAGAGGAAACACAAGATGAACATGCCATGTTGAAAGAAGGTACTGCCACATAGCAGAGAGTGAATAAGAAATAGAGGTTAATTTAAAAAAATGTAGGAGTTAGCTAGTAACAAGCCTGAGCTATTGGCCGATCATTTATAATTAACTCTCCATGTAGGTTATTTGAAAACTGATGGGCAGAAAGGAAAACTCTGCCTATAATAGAGTGTTCAACTGGCGTGCATGAAGCCCTGGTTTTGATCTCCATTACCATATAAGCCAGGTGTGATGACACATAGGTACTCCAAGAACACGGAAATTCAAGGCGATCCTTGGTTGTATGTTGAGTTCAAGGACAGCCTGCAATACATGAGAGAGGAGGAAAGCAAGGGTGAGAGGAAAGACAGTGAATGAGAGTGAGAGCGAGACAAGAAGAGACCTGCCGAAGTCAAGACGGGATAAGCACCAGGGGCTATGGGAGGCCCTTTCCTACACAGAGGATATTTTCTCCTCTGTAGTGAGGAGGAAGACATCGTCTATGGGAACAGCTCAGATGGACCTAGGTCAAGGCATGATAAAGACATTCCAGGCAAAAATACTTCCATCCACTATCAGCTTCATCATAGATTTATGTGTGTAAAATACTGCATTTCTGCAGTTTGATCTGTATACACACATTTACAGATTATATCAACTAACATTTCTATTTAAGGACTATTAGCTTGATTGGGTACAAATTATGTGTATGCCACTGAACATACCTGAAGATATTCTGCCCCATTTGGCTTATAAAATTCTGGTTAAAAAAACTAAACAAGCACAAAAAAAAGCAGAGGCAGGATTGTGTGTTAAATACCAGCCTTAGCTACACAGTAAGTTGAAGACCACCCTAAGCTACATGACACCTCCACCCCACCCCACCAACCACATAAACTAAAGTCTCACAACCAGTTTTTAGCATCTCATTCAGTATTGATAACTAAACACACAATAGTGTACAGTAAATATCTAACATTTTTGTATTCTGTGACTGTAAACTCTTTGTAGTATTGCCTCATTTTTTGCCTTCTCCCAGTCTGAAGTAAATGCCATTTTATTTTCTACTTCTATGAGTCTGACTGACTTAGATATCCCACTTTAATGGAATCATGCAGTCTTTCTGAGTCTGGCTGAGTTCACTCAGCATGTCCTCAAGCTCGTCCATGTGGGAGTGTATTGCATATGTCTGTTGTCCGCTGCTGTCTCCTTTGGAGAAATGTTTATTGGATGGTTTTGTCAAATTTTTACTTGCTGACTTAGTTTCTAGGTTGGGGAGCACATGAGTCCCATGGCGTACATGGTGGCAAGAGAACAGCATTCAGGAGCTCTCCTCTAAATGGAAATTTATCGCATTTTTTGTAATCTGTGTGTATGTTGTATTGTGTATTTTGCCCACTGTATTTGCCCAGTTACTTATTTGGTTATTTATTGTATTGAATCATAGGAGTTATTATTTATTTAGTGTGTGTATGTGAGAGACAGACAGACAGAGAGATGGGGGCACATATGTCATGGACTATATGTGGAGGTCAGAGGTCAACTCTGTGGAGGCGGTTCTCTCTTTCAACCTCTGCATGAGATTCAGGAGCCCAGCTCAGATCATCGGTCTTGCGTTGGTCAGCATCCAGCGCCTTTACCCACTGAGCCATCTCACTGGCCCCATAGACATCCGCACAGACTTCGGACATGTATGATACTTTAGGCACACATTTTGCAAATATTTCCTCCCACTCTGCTCTGTCTTTTCACTCTTGTTTCTCTTCAGCAGCTTCTGTGTTTGACGTCCTCTCTTTCTGTCTATTTTTACTTTCATTAGCCATGTGGAAATCATCATCAAGACATCCCTGCCAAGACCATTTGGGTTCCGAACAGTATTAAGAGTGTGTGATTTCTCCCACAGTTTAACACTCCTCCAAAAATCATATTTAAATTACTTCTGTGAAATGTTTTATTTTTAACAGTATGTGGAAACTGAATCAACAACAGAACTAGCAATAATGTCAGATATTTCATCGTTGACAGAATGCACTTGTTTGTACTGATTCCATAGATTTTATGAAGACGAAGAGCCATTATTGGGCAGAGTTGTGTTTCTTTCTGGAATATCTGATGACATTATTAACCACCATCATTGACCATTTGAAAACGTCTGCTGCTCATAGCAGAGCTAACATGGGTATTTTATATTTTTCATTGCAAGAAAACTAGAAATGAAAAGGCAAAATTAATTTAGAAATGTTTGTATGTGTTTTTTATTTTTGAGATAGGGTTTTATTATACAGCCCACACACTGGCCTTGAACTCACAATCCTCCTGCTGCAGCCTCCCAAGTGCTGGGTGTAGAGGTGTGTACTGCCACTTGTGGCAAGAACAGCCAGCAGAAACAGACAGACACCCACATCACAGAATGAAATAGGTATAAATTATCAGCACATGCCAGATTATTGTCTTTGGGAGTAGCCATTTAGAGCATCTTCCTAAATAAACATTGACAGCACGTTTCATGCACATATATAACACGTGTGTTCAGTCATATTTGTAACCCTTTACTGTCTCCTGACATCTCCCTCTTGCTGCTCATTTTCTCTCCCCTTAAATCAGTCCCCTTCCAGTTCCTCTTTTGTTTTTTTTAATTTTCAGAGACAATGTCTCCTTACAGAGCCCTGACTGTCCTTGAACTCACAGAGATCCACCTGCCTTTGCCTCCCAAGTGCTGGGATTAAAGGTGTGTGCCAACATGCCTGGCCCCTTCTATTTTCATGTCTTTATTTTTTTTCAGTCTAGATTCTGCATCTCAGAGAAAACACACAATACATGTCTTATGAATTAGCTTATTCACTGAGTGTGATTTCCAGTTCTGTTTTCCTAAAAATGACATAATTTCATTTTCTTTAGTGTTGAATAATATTCCTCTGTGTGTGTGTGTGTGTGTGTGTGTGTGTGTGTGTCCTATTTACCATTCCTTCACTGATGGGCACCTATGCTGGTTCCATGACTTGGCTGTTGAGAATAGTGGAACAGTGAGCGTATGTGGGAGAGTTTCTGCTGTATGTTGACGTAGGTGCCTTCATGTATATGTCTACGAATGCTACTAGCAGGTCTATTCATTACTGTTAAGAACATAGCTGATGAAAGGCAGAAGCAGGCAGATCTCTGGTCTACAGAGTGAGTTCCAGGACAGCCAGAGCTGTTACACAAAGAAACCCTGTCTCGATAACAACAAAACAAACAAACAAACAAAAAAGCTGAAACATTTAGTTTGGTTCACAGTTTGAGGGAAAGCCCACCGTAGCAGGGAGGTTACAGAAGAAGGTACTTCATCACGCTGGTCCTTGGTCAGGAAGCAGAAAGATGAGCGCTGGTGCTCAGCCCGCTTCTCCTTTCCGTCCAGTCTGGGACCCCACCCCATGCAATGATGCTGCCCATCTTTAGATTTTCCCACCGTAACTAACCTCATTCAGAAAATCCCTCACAGTAATACCCAGAGGTGTGTTTCCATGTAGAGTCTAAATCTAATCAGGTTGACACTCAGGCTTAAGCATCACAGTCATGGATTAAGAGTCATGGAAGTTCTAGGTTTAGGTTTGCTTTTTTTTTTTTTAATTTCAGTGTGCTTGTCATGGTGGCTGAACAAATTCACACCCCATCAGTGTATAGCTCTCCTCAACCCGAATATTCATTTTGCTGACCACAGTCATTTTATTTTTAATTTATTTATTTAAATTTTTTTTTCATTTTATATGCCAATCCCAGCTTCCCCTCCCTCCCCTTCTCCTGCCTCCCCCACCCTCCAATCCCACCCCCCATCCTAGAGTTTTCCTGCCTGGCCCATGGTCAGGATAAATCTCTCTCACCTGCCAGTCCCACAGCCGCTCAGACCCAACCAAGTAAACACAGAGACTTACATTGCTTACAAACTGTATGGCCGTGGCAGGCTTCTTGCTAACTGTCCTTATATCTTATATCAATCAATTTCTATAAATCTATACCTTGCCACATGGCTCATGGCTTACCGGCATCTTTACATGCTGCTTGTCCTGGTGGCGGCTGGCAGAGACTCCCCTGCCTTCCTGTTCTTTTTATTCTCTCTGTTAGTCCTGCCTATACTTCCTGCCTAGCCACTGGCCAATCAGTGTTTTATTAGCAACACATTTGCCATACAGAACATCCCACAGCACCTCAGAGAGGTTAAGGCCTCCCTTGGAGAGTCAACAAAGTCGACCACAGTCATTTTTGCTAGGATGAGAAGAGATCTCGATATGACTTTTGTTTGCTTACTTTAATCCAGCGCCCTGTGCTTACTAGATGTCCAGCTTAGCTTTAATTGTCAACTTCACACAGCCTAGAGTCTTTGGAAAAAGTGTTGATTGAGGAGTTGTCTAGACAGACTTGCCTGTGGTATGTGTGGGATTGTCTTGATTATTAATTGATGTGGGAGAGCCCAGCCCACTGTGGGAGGCACCATCCCTTAGCAGTTAGTCCTGAGCTAGTTGAGGATGGTGCAAGCCAGCAAGCAGTCTTCTTAAACGGTTTCTACTTCAAATTCCTGTTTGAAATCTTGCCCTGACTTCCGTCAGTGATGGACTGTGACCTGGAAGTATAAACCAAATAGACATTTGCCTCCCTTTGTTGCTTTTGGTCAGTGTTTTTTCAAAGAATAGAAGGAAAACTAAAACGCTAGCTAAATGTTCTACTGCTGAACTAAATTCCCCAATCCAGTGTAGTTTTGATTTTCATTTCCCTTATGGTTAAGGATTTGAGCTTTTACCAAAAAAAAAAAAAAAAAAATGTATTGCCCATTTAAACATGTTTGAAAAACTGTGCAATGCATTTGTTCATTCATTGATTTGGTTCTTCTCTTGCTATGTTAATTTGGGGTTCTTTATATGTTCTGGGTGTCAGTCCCTTGTTGGATGATTGACTAGCTGAGGCCCCACCCACTCTGTTGTTGTCTCCTCATTCTGCTTCCTTCACTGTGTGACTTGTTGACCTCATGCACTCTGAGCCTGCTGCATTCTGCTCTAAGAGTCCTGTTAAGAAAGTGTTTGCTGTGTCAAGCCTTGAAGTATTCTCCTTCATCAGCTTAATGTCTGACTTTAACGGTTTTGCTCTATTTTGAGTTAGTTTCTGTACTAGTGAGAAGTAAAGATCTTGTTTCATTCTACATGTGATATTACCCTCTACATCTACACGTGGATATTAAGGTTTCTCAGTGACCTTTGGGAAGACTGCTTTCTCCAACATGTGTTTTCAGTTCCTCTGCCAAACATCAGATGGGGGTGCCTGCAAGGCCTTTATGCCCTTTACTCTATTTCACTGGTCTAGGGTCTGTTTTTGTGACAGTACCGTGTTATTTTTGTTATTATGGTTCTGTAGTGAATACTAACTTTGGGGGATTTATTTGTTTTGTTTTCTTAAGTAGGTCATGAGCAGGTCTGTAGCTTATGGTTTTCACGTAGTTATGATTAGAACAAAAGCTCCCGTGGTAGATAGAACATGACAGCAAACATCTTGCCCAAGCTATACATCCATCAACCATTTCCACAACACAGAGAATTTCTGTTCTTAATTTTTCATGTGACATACATTCATTTTAATCATTTTAGCTTACTGCTGATGAAAGCTTATTACAATATGAAAAAACAACCTGAAGCCAAAATGAAGCCATGTATTTTATGCACATATTGCAGGATAAAAAAAACTTGAACAGCACTTTTCCCACTGACCTCTTATACTCCCTGGCTGGCCCCTACGTACAGTGTCAGAAGGTATGACAGCAGGTTGGACTAACACATGCAGGGCCCCAGGGTGGGTTCTCACCTGCCTGTCCCCTGAAGCTAGAAGAAAGAGGCTGTCCTGACCTATGTGTATCTAACGTCATTTTATTACCATGTGTTTTTCATGGTTTGAGGAACTGGAAAGGGTTGGGAGGGAAACAAAACTGACTAGCATCATCAATCAACTTTAGATGTAGCCACATGTTAAAGCAAGAACTCTGTTCTCTGCATGTCATCCACTGTCTGGCTAGGAGCCAGTTCTCCTCTACCATGTGAGTCCCAGGGATTGAACTCAGGTTGGCCGGCTTGGCCACAGATGCCTTTACCTACTGAGCCACCTCACTGACCCCACAGCCAAGTTTCTTTTTTAGAGCTATTCATATTTTCAGATAACATACAAAGAAATGGATTTCGTTGTGGCATATCCATATATATATATATATAACTTTGTTTTGATCCACCCATTTGTTTCTAGTGGTTTGAATCTGGGCTGGGTATTTCCAGGTTTTTAGGTTCTTAATTTAGAAAAAAAAGATGTAAAAGTAACAAAGAAACTTTACTTAAAGTAAAACCACAGACCAGGACAGACACACTGACAGGAAGGACAGGAGGCCTCATGACTAAAAGGGCACTCCAGGGCCCTGGTTTTTATCAGTTTCTTTTTATGCTGCCCAAGAGGAATTTGGTTGCTCATGGGCTAGTGTGAGTGATTCTCTATGCTTATTAATAGGCTTGGATTAGGTAGGCCTTTTCTCACTGCACATGCCCCTTCCCATGATGCATCTGATTATATTCATATGCATTCCCAATTATGCCTAGAATATATATATTCTCTTTAAAAGATCCCCATCCCCTTAGGTATCACTCTCAAATTTCCCTCTTCTTCCCCACCCCAAACAATCACTGATTTACTTTTTCTTTATAGATTTGCCTCTTGTGAATATGTCACATGAAAGGAACCATGCAGTATGTGTTCTTTATGTCTGCCCTTGTCCACTGAACATATTGTCAAGGACCATCATGTTATAGCACAGAATAGCACTTTAATTTTAGCTGAATATTATTCTATTGTGTGGATAAAACTACATCCTAGTCTCAATTTCTAAAAATTCTTTTACGGTTCCTGAATTTAGTCTCTTGTATAGGACACTATATAAATGTCATGAGTATATTGTTCCTTTTACCTTTCTGAGGGTAGTATTGATCATTTTCCTGAAATCATCTTGTTTATTTCCTGTGGGCTTCATTCAGTCTCTGACTTCAAGCCTTCATATTAAAGGCCTTCCTCAAGTGCCTGGTGGACTTTGGTTGTGCTGATCAGCGTATATGCTCAGTGTATTCAGGGCTTGTCGATAGGGACCTTTACTGCAGGATGATGGCAGAGCACCTGGCTCTTTCTCTTGAGCATCCCAGATCCCCAAGGGAACACCATTCACACTGAAGTTTGTGGACTGGTATTTTCCCAGAGCTCTGCAAGGCAGCCATCTGGCACAAAGCAGCGTACCAGGACATTGTCTTAGGATATGGTCCGTGCCTGTGACTTCTAGGAGTCTTACTGGGTTCTTGTGCCACATACCCTGGACCAGAGCATTTCTGTTTCACCCTCTACATAGACAATCTCTGTCACCTGCTATTGCAGTCTTTGGAGTGACTGCTCCAAGATCGCACCCAAGGTTTGCCAAAACTCCACAATGTCAATGAGAACTAAACTTTTTCTATCTGAGGGGTAGGAAAGGAGCACACACATTCTGATGATAACTTTCTGTTTTACTGCATCTTGAAATCTCTTCTTCCCCTTTTGTCTTTACATAGTATATATATATATATATATATATATATATATATATATATTCCCAACAGAAAGCTCTGGACAATATATGAGGGTCACATTACATTTCTTGAGTAAATAGTAAGCAGAACCTTTCTGATAACACACTGGTTCTCTTGACCATAACCATGGCAACACTCGGCTATCAGCCAAGCTCCCTGGTGAGCAGGTGAGAGGCACATAGATCTTTAGGGCTCTGCACCTTCTTGAGGGACAGTGACCTTAAAAGCATTCCAGGATCTAAACAAAAACAGTTAGTTGGCTGAACCTTGAGCCTTGCCTCACAAAATTAAGATTAGGAGTTCATGAAGAGAGTTAGAATTTGTGCAGGGAGTTATGTCTTTAATGTGATCAGCCAGAGTTTTGCAAGTGAAGAACTAGCACTAAAGTTGCTTTATGTCTGACCTTGGTTCAACAAACAGGCACCTGGGAATCTGTTCTTGTGTATTCATTAGCAGGGGCAATTAGTCTACTTTGAATTTGCTCTGAGGCCTTAAATCAGCTAATTGTGTGAAAAGCTGTCTTTGTAGCTGAGAATACTGTTATTTTCCTATGTCAGCCTGAGCTATGAAAAATATCCTAATATTTCTATTTATCAAAATTATACAACTTAAGAAGAAATCATCTTTAGACAGTCCACAGAATAAATGTCCATAAGATTTAGATGTAATCATAAGATTACATGTACATATTACATGAAAATGCACAGGACTGCGAAGATTCCACAGCTGTTTTTGTACATGTGAAATTACAGACAGAAGCCACCGTTTTTTAGAGTCTATGGCTCTGTAAGCCTTGCTTGAAATGGGGTTCCTCCATCAGAGGATTATTCATCTAGTGGGCTGACACATGAATTATTAATTGCCCTCTGTTGTAATACACCAGGGGTCATGACAGCCTGTCAGTGGTAAAGTGGGAGTCCCTGGTGTGTGAGTCGGGGGATCAGATCTGGCTCCATCTTCCGTGGACTGCAAATGAATCCTTGTTTCTATCATCTCTCTCCATCCTCTTTCATTCAGACATTCCTGGAGTTTCCAGTTCCTAAGATTTTTGAGGATCCACACTAGACTCAATCTGCTTTTCGTTGCCATCCCCAAGGATGGACACTCAGCAGAACAGAAAAGGCTGATATGAAATGTGAAGTTGTAGAAGTAACCAACCGTCTTATTAAATAAGAAACACAGAGCCAAGGTAAAGATAAAAGCCCAAGAGGTCAGAGCTAGGAGCCTTACCCGCCTGCTGCCAGCTAGCCTCTTCCGCCAAGAGACCTCTCCGAAAAGGGAGCTACTTCCTGTGCGTTTTTTTTTTATAAAGACTTCCTGTTCTGCCTTCTCATTGGTTGTAAACCCAACCACATGACCGTCTCGTCACTGCCTGTCAGTGGTCACTCCAGGTCTTCTAAGGTTGGTATTGAGATTAAAGGCGTGTGTCTCCAATGCTGGCTGTATCCTTGAACACACAGAGATCTACCTAGTTCTGCTTACCAAGTGCTGGGATTAAAGGCGTGCACCACCACCGCCCTGGCTTTCGCTATGGCTTGCTAATAGCTCTGACTCCTAGGCAACTTTATTTATTAACATACAAATAAAATCACATTTCAGCACAAATAAAATACCACTATATGAAGTCCTTGATACAAATGCTGAGCTGCTTCCAAAATCATGCTGACGTCCTCTGGATCACCTCAGCTTCCACATCATCTAGTTTCATTCCTTTCTGGCTGGATAGCACAGTAGGCTTACAAGGGGAGTAGGAATGTTGGGATACGTTCAGCTACAACGTGAACGGCAGGGTTTCAGTTCCAGGTGGGAAGTCAAGCCTAGGTGAGGCGTCCATCATAGAGTGCTCATGGGGGAGCCATACCAGCATGTTGGTTTGATGAATCAAGTGCTTTCTGAGCAAGGTTAAGGCCCTGAGTTCAGATCCCCAGCACCAGGCTGGGTGTAAGGAGCACAAGCAGCAGACATTGGAGATCCATGGTCAGTCTAGGCCAAATGAGAGACCCTACCTTAAAAAACAGGGTGGAGGGGCTCGTGAGGTGGCTCAGTGGGTAAAAGAGCTTCCCTTTACCTGATGACCCCACTTAGATTCCCCAAGACCCACATGCCACAAGGAGAGAACCAGCTGCCAAAATTGTCCTCTTACCTCCTCAGCACACATGTGTGTGCATAAATAAATACATGTAATTTAAAGAATTATAATTTAAAGCATAACTTCCACATGGAATGCACACATGGATGAGCACACTGGCACACATGCACATGTTTTCACACACATATACACACACAACACAGAAAAAGGAAAAGAGTCTTAAAACTATCAAGTCACTTCATGATTTTATCCAGAGATGTCTAAGCAAACAAATATCTAAAATAGCTATGTTACCAAGCTTCCTCCTCAGAACTCCACATGCAGCTGTATGTAAGTATAATAAGAAGCATCCTTTCTATGCAGAACCATCTCTTTCTTACAACTGTACATATTGGTTCTGGCCATTTTGCTTCTCCCAGATGCTGCTGATGTTAATGAGGACAATGAAGCTGACTACTACATAGAACATAGTGTTCTAGTTAGGGCTTCCATTGCTACAACCAAACACTCAGATCAAAAAGCGAGGATGTGGAGAAAGAGTTTATTTAGTTTACACTTCCTCATTGCTGTTCATTATCAAAGGAAGTCAGGACAGGAACTTAAGCAGGGCAGGATCCTGGAGGCAAGAGCTGATGCAGAGGCCATGAGGGGTGCTACTTACCTGTAGATGAATTTCTAAATGATCTTATTAAATAAAAAACATGGAGCCAGAAATTTGGGTTAAAGCCTTAGAGAGACCAAGGAAATACAGAAAGCCACCAGCCAACCTTACCTCACCAACTCTGCAGCTTCCAAATTGGGTGACTTCCTGTCTACCCAGGCTTATATGCCTTGCTTTTCTGCCCTCACATTGGCTCTCTTAGCCCACCTACCTCACTTCCTCTTCCAATACAGCTCTGTCACTTTCTGTCTGTCTGTACAGACCTCTAGGTCTTTATGGTTGGTACTGGGATTAAAGGCATGTTCACCACTCTTGGCTCTGTTCCCTAGTGTGGCCTTGAACACACAGAGATCCTGCCTGCTAAGAGATTAAGGGCACGTGCTGTCTGACTTCTTTGTTTACTTAAAATGGCTGGCCTTTTCCCCCTGATCTCTAGGCAAGCTTTATTTATTAACGCACAAATAAAAGATCACCACACTTACTGGCTTGCTTCCCATGGCTTGTTCAGCTTGCTTTTTTTTTTTTTTCTTTTTTTTTGGTTTTTCGAGCCAGGGTTTCTCTGTGTAGCTTTGCGCCTTTCCTGGAGCTCACTTGGTAGCCCAGGCTGGCCTCGAACTCAGAGATCCGCCTGCCTCTGCCTCCCGAGTGCTGGGATTAAAGGCGTGCACCACCAACGCCCGGCTCAGCTTGCTTTCTTATAGCACCCAGGTCCACCAGGCCAGGGATGGCACTATCCACCATGGACTGGGCCCTTCCCCACTGATCAC
>CABHPQ010171394.1:28905-46994 GCA_902168405.1 Peromyscus aztecus | reverse complement strand
TTCTCGAAGTCAAGGCCTCCCATGGGGAGTCAGCAGAGCCTTGATACAGTCAGTGGAGGCAGGTACAGGCCCCTCCCCCTGCACCAAGGCTGCACAAGGTGTCACACCTTAGGCGCTGGGCTCCAAAAGGACTACTAGCAATAGTCGAGAGGGTGCCTGGACTGGTCTACTCCGGTAACCAGAGTAGTGAATACCCTAACTGTCATCACAGAGCCTTCCTTCAGTAACTGATGGAAGCAGATGCAGAGATCCACATCCGGGCACCAGGCCGAGCTCCAGGAATCCAACCAATGAGAGAGAGGAGGGATTCTATAAGCAAGGGACATGGAGATCATGATGGGAAAACATACAGACATGGCCAGCCAAACTAGTGGAAACCAAAAACTGAGGACCAATAGCTGTGGAGCCCCCATGGGATTGGACTAGGCCTTCTGGAGATTCGAGACAGTTGTTTAGCTTGAACTGTTTGGGGGGCTCCCAGGCAGGGGGATTGGGATCGTTTCCCAATTATTTTTTTAATTTTTTTCTGACAGAAACTTCCCCAGCCTATCTCCTGGACAAAAAGCCTCCTCTTATTAATTATCAGAAGATGTGTGTGTGTGTGTGTGTGTGTGTGTGTGTGTGTGTGTGTGTGTGTGTATGGAGAAAGAGATTAGATAGAATAGATAGAAAGATAGATAGATAGATAGAAAGAAAGAAAGAAAGAAAGAAAGAAAGAAAGAAAGAAAGAAAGAAAGAAAGAAAGAAAGAAAGAAAGAAAGAAAGGGCTATCATCTTAAATTCTGGGAGGTGCATGATGGCTTGACAAGATGCTGGTACAGACGTGAGTCTCTACACCAGTGGTTCTCAGCCTTCCTAATGCTGTGATCCTTTAGTACAGTTCCTCATGTTCTGGTGACCCCCCTCCCCGCAACCATATATTAGTGTGTTGCTATTTCATAACTGTAATTTTGCTACTGTTATGAACAGTAATGTAAATATCTGATATGCAAGGATATCTGATATGGACCCCTGTGAAAGGGTCAACGACCCTCCAAAGGGGTTGGGACCCACAGGTTGAGAACTGCTGCTCTACAGTCTGCCAGCCTGTGGAGCAGGCTGCTGGGAGCTGGGATGCCTTCTTCTGTGGCCTTTAACCAAACAAGACCCACTTGTAACAGCTGCTTTCCTCATTGCGGTGACAACACACCTGACAGGACTTACACAGGAGCATCCTGGCCCCAGTCTGTGGGTACAGTGCTCCCTGGGGGAAACGGCATGGCAGCACATGCGTGAGGCAGATGTTGCATTACATCTGTAGTCGGGAAGCAGAGAGATGCATTCTGGGTGCTCCACTAATTTTCTCCTTTCTTCAGAACCTCACAGAATGGTGCCACCCACAGTTAAGATGGGTCTTCCCACCTCAATCAACCCAGGCCAGAAACTCCCTCACAGATATGTCTAGTAGTTTGTCTTGTAGGCGATCCTAGATCCTATCAAGTTGGTAGTCAGTTATTAACTGTTGGACACTCAAAGGGTTTTCCTTCATTTGAATTTAAAACCAACTGTAGGAAAACAGTTGCCTTAGGGTCCCATGCTTCTGGCTTCAGAACTAGTTAGCTATGAGTTCTGTGAAGGGCTAAAGGAGCCCCTGAGGTTACTTATGTTCTGTCAGTACTGTGGTCCACGACCCACCAGTCCTCACAACACCAGCATTCATCACAGTTGTATGACTGCCTACTGGGAGACAATTCTCAAGGTCAGACGCCGTCTTGCAGAGAGTAGGAAATTGAGGAGTGCAGTGTTAGAACACCTGAAGTGTGATCCTAATTAGTCTTATCAATGAAAACCAGGAGTCAGATACCAGGGTGAGAACTGAAAGATCAGAGAAGCAGAGCAGCAGCCACTAGAGACTTCTTGCCTCTATGAATCCTCTGACCAAAAAGGGCCGAGCCCTGTCTCTGCCCCACTTTATCACTTCCTCTCTCCGGCCCTCCTTGTTGTTTCCTGTCTCCTGTCTCTACATACCTCCAGACCTCTATGGTTAACTAGTGGCTTGCTCCATCCTCTGATCTCCAGGGAGGCTTTATTTGTCAGAACACAAACAAAATATCACACAATATTTAGCCCTTTTTGTCTAAATAAAAAGCAAACATTTTAACTAACATAGAAAAACTATATACAATAAGCACAATAACTATATATAAATATATACAGGCAATAAGTACATTAACAATGTCTAGTCCATTAGCATTTGACAAATTCAGAGAAAATACTCCATCATCTATCATATCTTGTTGAGTGCAAAGTAGTATACTTAATTTGCTTTCTATCCTAACTTGCATTACCAATCCAAAACTATCATTTTATGTCTCTCAGTAATACACACTTTAAACCTCTTTATTGAATTTATTTTCTGAGTCTGGTGACAAGGAAAACTATAACTATAACTATCTAGTCTTCAACTCCATCAGAGACCTGAGAGGCATATAATATTACCTGAGTAAACAGGAAGTGCAGAGCAAACAACTTGCAAAAATAAGAAATGACAGAAATAGCTGGCTGACTGGACAGTCATCTAAGGTTCCGCTGCAATGTTAGGGCATTCATCTTTTGCCTGCAGGCCTAGAATATCTGACAGACTTTTCTGTGAAGCAGGATTTTTGAAAGACTATCCCACCTTGTCTTGGCAAAGTTCAGCAGTCACTTTCTTTTGGGTCCTGCTTGTCCAATTTGGGCAGCATACTGTGGATAACTTCTACCACAATGAAAGTAAACTCCATATAGAGTTTCTTTGTTGGCCATCCTCTGCTCTGAAGTAGATTGGTGATACCAGGAGCAGACATGTCTTCTTGTCATGAAAAAAAAAACCCAAAACTTATGTTTTTAAAACATCTTAAATGCTATATTTGATAGATCTCTGAAGTATTTGAAGACTACTTGTCTACCTAAAATATATCTATTTGACCTTGAAAACATACATAATATGACTACAACTTTTATTGTAATAGGTGACTAACTACTGATCTACATTTCTTTATTATCCTAAATAGTTTTCTGTAATAACTTTCAAGGACTAGAAATTTACATTACATTATTAAATGAGCTGTATAAGTATAATACCTTGAACAAGAGGAGAAACATATGCACAATATGTTCTAACCAAAATAACCTTAAATTTATATCAATATACAAAAATCCATATCAATGTAAAACATTTAAAACTAGTAGTTGTTCTTTTGGTTTAAAAGTAGATTCAATAATTTACCTTTTTATCCTATCATTTCTGTAACATATATACAGTATAACAAAAATAAACTCAGTTTTTATCAATATACAAAAATCCAAGTCAATGTAAAATATTTAAAACTGGGAATTGCTTTTTTGGTTTAAAAGTAGTTTCAATAATCTACCCTTTTAGGAAACCCTGAAAAAAATGGTATAATTGTCAAGTTATGGGAAAGCTAGCTATATCATTTGTTGTCCAATCTCTGTGTAATGGGTAAGTACAGGGCTTGTTTCAAGTCCTGGATAGAGTAGTCTGTAAGGCTGGATCATCTCAGTCAGCCACCTTGAAATTGTCCTGAGCATTTTGAAATCCAAAATCTTTAGGTGGTGTTTCTTCGCTTAGTGTCATTACCATAGTCCAAGTAGAATCACCATTGTGGGGCCCCATCCTCCTTTTGGAGACTTCAAATGTTGCTGTTAGTCATGAGCATAGTTCACTGCAGAAAACTTAAACATTTTAGATGTCATATGCAGCAGATCTCAAAGAGGTTAAAGGACCATAATTTGTTATGTACATCCAGAGTACAAAAACTTAATTCCTACTTACCTGATAGAGACTCAAACCCTAAATCATTTACAGAAAGCAAGATGAAGCCCTTTGCTAGAATTAGTTAGTACTCTATATGATCATTAATATCATGACAGAAAGTTTAATAAATACATATGTTAATCTTATAAATTTTGATATAATATTCATACCTTAGGAAAAGTTTTAAAGAAGCAAAATAAAACCAAAGCATTATGAGATTAGTGGCAATAGAATAGTTCCTTAATTTTGGTTTTTCTTCTGTCCCATATCAGGTGACTCTTCTGAAATAAGGCAGACATTTTTGGGTTTTCCTTTAACAAGCATGCTTGGGTTTAGATAAGGAGAGAACCATGCTCCAACTCCAAAGTCAGCTTTAATTTTTAATTGAACTGGGACTACGAAAAGACAATTTGTATTATGTGTCTGCAGAGAACAGCAGAAATAACTAAAAATGTTACCCTGTTGTAAATGTGATATACCATTAGGTCAATTTACTCTTTTTCTTGGGACCTTATTTCTGGATTATTTGTTCCTTTTCTTCAGATGTCTCATTTGTCCAGTGTTCTTCAGATTCCTTAGTTGGATGTCTTCATTCTCCTAGAAAGACAGAAACAAAACCCTTTCCCAACCCTAACTTTGGGGAGTTTCCCTTGTGGCAAGTTATATCTGATCAAATGAAAAGCATTTGTTAGTCTTAATAAATTAGTTTAGATTGAAAGGTCATGCTGGTTGATGAACTATTACCTCTTCTAATCAAAAGGTCTCTCTTGTTGAAATCTAATCTTTATCAATGTTGATGGTATCCATAGTTTTCCTTCTTCTGTGGAAACAAAAGCAAAACCCCTTCCCCAACATAGCACATATCCTGGTTTCCATTCTGAGGTCAACACATTTTTAAAGTATACAGACTGATTTGATTTTGTAGTTTTTTTCTATTATCCAATGTCTTGCCACAGCTGTCATCCCTTTTTCATTAGCATTTAGAAAATTCAAGCTATTAAAGCATTATGTAATCTATTTCTGGAGGTCTTTATTACCCCTTTCTGTTTATTAAGCATATCATTAGAGTTGGATTAGATCTTCCTATAAATGCTTGCCCTATAGCATTGTGTGGTATACCTGTAATATGCTTATGTTATAATATGCAAAAAACGTTTTACTAGAGACATATGCTGGAGCATTGTCAGTCTTAATTTGTACAGGTATTCCCATGATGGCCATGACTTCTAATAAATGTGTGATTACAGAATCAGCCTTTTCAGAACTCAAAGCAGTTGCCCATTGAAATCCTAAATATATGTCTATAGTATTGTATACATATTTTAATTTTCCAAATTCTGCAAATGAAATACATCTATTTGCTGAATTTCATTTCTTTGAGTACCCTTGGGGTTTCTTTCTGCAGGTAGTGGAGTTTGATTATGTGCAGAACAAGTGGGACATTTTCTTATAATTTCCTTGACTTGTTGCCAAGTGATGGAAAAAAATCTTTTTCAAACCCTTGCTATTGACGTGGTGTTTTTTTATGAAATTCTGAGGCCTCCAACACATTTCCTACTTAATAACTGATCAGTTTCATTATTACCTTGTGCTACAGGCCCTGGCAGACTCGTATGGAATCTGATATGTTATATTGATATGTGTTATATATATGGAATGATTCCTATTCCTCACTAGTTCCTATAATTGTATAAATAATGAAGTTAATTCTAACTCATCAGGAATAAGTTCAGTGGTTTCAACGTGTAAAATAACTCTGCATATTGAGAGTCAGTACCTATATCAAGAGGTTCTATAAAATCCATATACCATGAGAATAGTATATAATTCTTACTTTTGGACAGAATCATAAGGGCTTTGAGACACTTTACTTAAATTTCCTGATTTATAACCTGCCTTTCCTGGTTTATTTGTATCAGTATAGAATGTAGGGCTCCAGAAATTGGTGTTCCCCGTACAATGTGAGAAAGGATCCTATTAGTTCTCTTTATGAATTAAAATCTTTTGCTTTTGGGATACCTGTTTTTTAATCTCTCCCAAAAAATTACTGCAAGCTCTTTGTCAATGTTCATTTTCTGCTCATAAAGAGGAAATTTCAGCATTAGTAAAAGTGCTCCAATTTCTGTTGGGTCTACTCCTGTCAATTGATGAAGTCTTAATTTTTCTTTTAGAATCAACTCAGAAAACTTTCCCACATATGTCTTTAATTTTTTACTCTGTTTGTGTGGTACAAATATTCATTCTAAGATAACATCTTTCCTTAATATTAATATCCCTGTAGGAGAATGTGAGGAGGGTAAAATAACCAGGATGCAATCAAGCTCTGTATCCAAATGATCCACATGTGCATCCTGTAATTTCTTTTCCACCAAAGCGAATTCTCTCTCAGCTTCAGATGATAATTCTCTTGGACTGTTTAAGTCCTTGTCACTTTGTCAGATTTGAAACAAAGTACTCAGTTCTTGAGTTGTTACTCTAATAGTGGACTGTAGACCAGTAATGTCTCCTGGCAATTTTTGAAAGTTATTAATAGTCCACAATTGATTTCCCCTGGCCTGTACCTTTGGGGGTTGAATTTTTGTAAATCCTTTTTATATCCTAGGTAATTAATAGAATCTCCTCTTTGTATTTTTTCAGGAGCAATTTGTAATCCCCAACAAGGCAAAATTATCTTTGCTTCTTTAAACATTTTCTCTAAAGTATCTACATTTGAATCAGCTAGTAAGATATCATCCATATAATGTAAATTATAAATTGAGAAAACTGTACATGAATAATTTCCAACAACTGTCATACAAAATATTGGCACAGGGTAGGTCTGTTTAATATCCCTTGTAGGAGAGCCTTCCACTGATATCTCTTAACAGCCTGAGAATTATTATAAGTAGGCACCAGGAAGGCAAGTTTTTCTCTATCCATTTCTCATAAAAGTATAGTGAAGAAACAGTCTTTTAAATCAAAAACTATAATAATAGAGAAGGCAGGGGAATTCCAGACTTTTAAGAGACCATTAGCTGAATCATCTTATTAATAGCTCCTAGATCTGTTATTCTCCATTTTCCAGATTTCTTTTTAATAACAAATACATGAGAATTCCAAGAACTGGTTGGTTCTTCAATATGTGGAGCATTTAGCTGCTCCTGTACCAGCTGTTCCATGGCCTGTAATTTTTCTGATGTCAAAGACCATTGTTCTATCCAGACAGGTTTGTCAGTTAACCATTTTAAAGGCAGGGCTGTTGGTACCTTTGAAAGATCAGCAGCTGTTGTGCCTTGTTTTTGTACAGCTTGAATGGTCAGTGGTTGTTCTTTATAATACCTTTTAATATTTTCCTCAGAAACATACATTAGTTTGTGGTTTGTTCCTGAGATCTGAGGAATGTTAATCTGAGTATTCCATTGCTGTAACAAATCACATCCCCATAAGTTCATTGCTAAATTGGCTACACATGGCTTTAATTTTCCTCTCTATCCTTCTGGCCATATACATTCGACCCATCTTACACTTTGTTTTACCTGAGATAAACTTCCAATCCCTAAAAGCTGAACATTTACCTCCTGAAGAGGCCAATTTGGATGCCAAAATTTGTGTGCAATTATTGTTACATCTGCCCTGGAATCTACAAGAACTTCAATTACAATGTCATTCATACTTTTAGCTTTGGCCTTTGATCATTTATGGAAGTCTGACAAATATTCACTTTATGATTTCTCCTGAAATTTTTATTTTATTTTCTAAAGCTCTCTATTATCCAGAGCAGTATGGTTTGCCTTTTTTTTTTTTTTACAGTAAGCATTAGATCCTTTAATTGCTCTGGGGAGGAGGCTCCCCCACAGTGGCTGGGAATTACTGAACCAATTTGACATGGGGGCCTGTGAGAGGCCTCCCGATGGCAAAAAGGTTACCCTTTCTGTCCCTTGTTGATCTGCATTCCTTGATCCAATGTCTGACCTTGCCACACCTTTTGCATACTCCAGAAGGCAGAGGCTTTCTGCTTGGATTATTTCTAGAAAAAACACTGTTTCTAGGAATACTCTATATATAATCCCTTTTTAGGTGACCTTGTTTGCCACAATTAAAACATCTTACATTTTGATTATTCTTCAAGTCTCTGGAAATCACCTCTTCTATCCAAGCATCATCATAGTTATGAGATTCAATATTGACTGCATCTTGGATCCATTTCTCTGTGGGTGCTGATCTTGCCTTTAAAGGCCTAATTACCATTCTGCAATGTGTAATAGCATTTTCAAAAGTCAGAGATTCAATTATTATTTGTCTAGCTTCTCAATTGGGCATCATTCTGTTTATAGCTGAGGTCAATCTTTGTCAAAAATCAGTGAAGGTTTCTTTTGGGCCCTATATAACTTTGATAAATGACCCAGTTCTCTTTCCAACTTCTTCAATTCTGTCTCAAGCATTCAAAGCTGCTGCATGGCATAGAGCCAGGGTGTGGTTATCATATAGAAACTGTCTTTGTACATCACCATAATTGCCCTCTCCAAGAAATTGGTCTGGGGGATTTCAATATCTCTAGCCCTACTTTGTTCTTCAATAATCCTTGCCTCATCTTTCCACCAGGTCCTCCACTATAATTGAGGACCAGTTCCAATACTGCTGTAACCAAGTCTTTCTAGTCTTGTGGGACAATTGTGTTACTGATTGACCTTGAATTTAACATCTGTTTCACAAAAGATGAATGCATACCATATGAGACTATTTCTTCCTTAAATCTCTTCAAATCTAACATTTCCACAAGATTCCAATCAGCTCTTACATAGCCTTGGGGAATATCTGTCATTTGGGAGTTGTTCCTAAAAGAAAACTGGATAAATTAAGGTTTGTTTGATAGCCTTGGGCTGTTCCTCTCTAATTTTATAATGTAATGGTGATATTGCTTCTCCTTTAAATTCCTCTGTCTGTCTGAATATCTCTATTATCTGTTTTAATAAGTTTTTCCAAGTTTTGTGATTTTTGAATAGTAAATTTTTCTAAGGTTTGCATATTATCAGTCATCTTTTGCTCTCTTCAGCAGTAAATATTTCTAGAGCTTTTATCTTATTGGTCAAAATTGCATTAGTCTCCTTAATCATTTTGCTCTCTTCAGCAGTAATATTTCTAGAGCTTTTATCTTATCAGTCAAAATTGTTATTCTCCTTGGTAATTAAGGCATGCATATTATCAGTAGTAGCCTTTTCTAAGGGCTGCATCTTGGTACTCATATCAATCAGCTTTTTTAGGGATAAAACAAGAATTATCAAACCAATAATGATTATAATTGACATTACATAAGTTCTAGCTAAGTGAATTATCCCATTATTTAATTATTCCATTTTTAAACTATCCATTGTGTAATCATACAGAGACCTAACTCCTTCCATCATAATATTGCTTCCCATCTTTTAACATGGGAAAAACTTTAAGAATTTCCAGTTGTCTCATCAAATCTGTTAATGATGATGGTGAAGATGATGGCAAAGCGTGAGGCTGACTGCTGCTGCAGAGAACAGTAGAAGCCCAAGCAGGTGTCAAGGCAGCTGCCTAGTGTGGCAGCAGCCCGAGGAGGGTGTCCAGGGAAAGCCCACAACCCACAGGGAGAGAGAACAAGCTCTCTGAAAAATGCATACAGGGAATTATGGACAAGAAGCACATGTGGCATGAGCTGCCTAAAGGCAGAGCCAGCCGGTGGTGAGCGGCTAACTCCAGCAATGTTTGGAACCCAAGTGCCTGTGGAGTTTGCTGCAGAGAGGCTGCAACAGAAAAATCCCAAACTTACTCAAAGCTCTGGCATGTGCCAGAGGCTGCAAAGCCATGGGCAAGCGGCCTTTTCACGAATTCATGCCCCAAAAGTTGGGCACCAGATGAAGTGTGATCCTAATTAGTCTTATCAATAAAAACCAGAAGTCACATATAGGTGTGAAAGCTGAAAGACCAGAGAAGCAGAGCAGCAGCCACTAGAGACTTCTTACCTCTATGAATCCTCCAACCATAAAGGGCTGAGTCCTGTCTCTGCCCTGATTTATCACTTCCTCTCTGCCCAGCCTTGTCACTTCCTGTCTCCTGTCTGTACAGACCTCCAGAGCTCTATGGTTAACTAGAGGCTAGCTCTACCCTCTGATCTCCAGGCAGGCTTTATTTTTCAGAACACAAACAAAATATCACACAAGAAGCACTTGCTATATACCTCCCATAATGTGAATTAAGCAGGCATACCCAGAAAACCATCTTCCTGGCACCCAGGGCTGAAGGTGGGGTTCTTCCTGCAGTGCCTCCCTCTTGTGTGTACTCAGGGCAGATGAGAGTGCACACCAGAGCACACCAGTACACACCAGTGCCCGATGCTGCTGCTGCTGCTGCTGCTGTGACAAATTACCACACACTTAGTTCTTCTACAGGCTACAGACTCTCCTAGAGATGTCTGTTCCTGCCTTTCCAACTTCTGAGGCCACCTGCATTCCTTGGCTCAAGGTGCCTTCAATCTTCAAAGCCAGTGATCACATGATACACAAGGCTGCTTCTGGCCCTGTAGCCTTCCCTGTCTATCATCCCCACTCTTTTTCTTCTAAGGGCTCTCATGGTTCTATTTAGGATATACCTGGAAAGTCATCTCAAAATCTTCACTGAGTCACACCTTCAAAGTCCCTTGTGTCGCACAAGGTAATGCACTCACGTGTTGGGGATTGGGATATGAACATTATGAGCGGCCTTTATTCTGCCCACATGGTTTTTATTTTCCTCAAACTTCTATACTTTATCAAGGTAACAGCATGATTTTACCCAAACATTTATATATCTTTTACTCTTCTCCAAAATGTTTTTTCAGGATTTTGAAATGACAATCTTTTCCTCTGCTCACAATTCCTTACTACCACCATTATTTTTCATCAACTTGCCTAACCCTGATTCTATGAGGATTATGTGATGCCATGACTAAGAATGTAAAAAGGACTTTAACATAACCTAGGATTGGCCTTTGAGAAAGTATCCTCATACCCTTCATACCTTTTGAAAGCTCAAACTGTACCAAAAAAAAAAAAAAAAAAAAAAAAAGGGATTCTCTCTTACTGATTGAGCAAAGAAAGACCTGTTTGGGATGCAGCTTGCCTCCTACCATGAACAGAGCTCTGGGTTTGGGGTTTGATCCCTAGAACCACTTACACATAAAACAATAAGAACAGCAATATGCACAAAAGAAAACTCATGCAAATAAAACTGTCTTCTCCTCCGTAAAAGAAAAGAAATAAGGGCTGGAGAGATGGTTCATGACTCAGCAATTATGAGTAGCTGCTGCTCTGCCAGGAGACCAGAGTTAGGTCCCGGCACTCAGGCCAGACAGTTTACAACCACCTATGAGTCCAGTGCCAGAGTAGCTGATGCCCTCTTGTGGCCTCCTTGGGTACCTGCACACAAATGGCACACATAAATAAAAATAAAGCAATTCCTCACATTTATTTAGTTAGTGATGGTTCAAAGCAGAAGGAGGACACATGCATGCCTGGGTGCCACAATGTGGAGATGGGGGTCCGAGGACAACTTTCAGGAATGAGTTCTCTCCTTCCACCATGTGGGCCGCAGGGATGGAAATCAGGTCATCAGACTCAATGGCAAACATCTATAACTGCTGGGCCATCTTACAGGCTCTTCCACTTTTGATGTACAACTGACCAAATATGAAAATAGAAGATGACATTGGTGGCAACATGAATGAACATTTTTCATGGAAATGTGGTAGAATATTTGCATGGTAGACATCTTAGCAATTTAGGCAAAGACAATCTCAACAGCATCCTCTTCCCTCTAAAAATCCAGGACCAACTTAAGGATTTCGTGTTGATGTCCTGTTTCTTGTACAAATGATCCCTATGTGTGTTTCTCTAGCAGTGTTGGCTATTAGTCTTGCTGGAGGGTTCTAAGTTTAAAGAAAGTGTGTATTTCTTAAATTACAGGGACAATTTAACAGTCACCCACATTTGTCCTCAGGAGGTACTTCCCAGGGTCCACAGTGGATGTCTGAAAATGAGGTTTGCCTCAAGTCCTACACCCAAGTCCTGCAAGGCTACACATTCTGGTGAAGGACTAACAGGCAGGTGGCACAGGGCAAGCATCCTGGACAAATTGATGACTCACTTCCCACAAGGGATGTGACTGGATGGCTACCCAGAATGGGGTGCAGTTTAAAACATAGGAAGTACTGACTTCCGGAATTTTCCATTTACTATTTTTGTAGCATGGTTGTTCACACAGGTGAGGTAATTAAAAAGGTGGAGACAAAACTATAGGGGAGCAGAGACTCATGTACCATGAACTGGGTCACTTAAAATAACAGGACTGTATCATTCTTAGCTTTATGAGGCTAAGGGTCTGAAATAGAGGTGTGCATAGAGCCTTTCCCTTTGAAGGCCGTGAGAGAAACTCAGCTCACTCCTTTTTCTAGTCCTTGAAGCTCCGAGGCTTATGGGACCAGCATCTTAGTCTCCTCTCCACTGTCAGCTAGGCCTTCTCCTCTGTCAGAATGTTGCAAATATCTGTCACCTCTTTCCTATGGGGACACTAGTCATTGGATTTGGGCCCACTTTAGAACCAGGATGACCCCCCTTTTTTTATATACTTGACAAGATTATATCAACAAAGCTCTTATTTACAAATAAGTTTCCTATTCATAGATGTTGGGGGTGAGGACTTGACCATAGTTCTTTTTAAAAATATTTTTTGCAGATTGAAATATAATTAAATCATTTTCCTCTTTCTCTTTTCTCCATCCAGGCCCTACCACGGACCTCCTCTCCTTGTTTTCTCTCAAATCCATGGCCTCTGGCCTCTTTCTTCAATTGTTGTTACATATCTATATACTATATATGTGCATGTATATATATATTCCTGTGGGGTGTGTGTATGTATGTGTGTGTGTGTGTGTGTATGTGTGTGTGTATGTATATGCTGGCACATGTATGTGCTCTTATATGTCTCTACATAGAGATCAGTGCTGAGGTGTCTTTCTCTGGTACTCTCCATCTTATATTGTTGAGACAGGGTCTCTCAGTGAATCTGGAGCTCACCATTGTAGTGGGTAGCCATTTCAGCTTTGGTCTGGAAGTTCCAACCCCCATTGAGGCTTCCATAACCATCACGCCTACAAGGCGGGGCCAAGAGAGGGCCTGAACACCTGAGAGCGCTCTCTTGTTTGGCTGGACCTGGACGCGAGAGGTAGACCAAAGAGAGTTCTCCAGAGAACACCACTGGACTGTGCTGCGTCTTTTCCAGAACTCTCCACCTACCTATCCCTTCATTTGTAAGTTACCCACTAAATAAATCTTCCTTTTAACTACGTGGAGTGGCCTTAGTAATTTCATCAATACACCATGTTGGCTACACTGACTGGCTAGCACACTCTTGGGATCCACCTGTCTCCACTTTGCCAAGACTGGGGCGCCTCACCACAGTATCTCACCACGATGCCTCACCACGGCGCCTGGCATTTTTGTGGATGCCAGGAACCTAATCTCAGCTCCTCCTGCTGGTGCACCAAGCACTTAGCACATTGGGTCATCTCCACAGTCACCACAGTTTTTGTTTTTTGAGACAAGATCTCACACTGCAGTACAGACTGGCCTGGGACTTAGCACAATCCTCCTGTGTATCGCTCTCAAGTGCTGAGCCCTTGTCCTTCATGCTGTGTAATCATCACATCCTTTCAGCCTGCACAGACATCCCCCAGAGAGTTCTAACCGTTTTGGCCTAGTTTCTCACAGAAATCGCTCAGGGGCAATATTCTAAGCCGTGAAACTCTCTCACTTGCCAGTTGTCTTCCCTGGATTAAAGGGCAGCTTTTCTCAAGAAGGGAGCTCTGCAGATGAGCACATGGTGCTTCACAGCCCTTGGAAATAAATTGGAGAGGCTGTTCATAAGTTTCCACTTTAAGAAAGGTCCTGCAAATACAGTGGACCGCATGAGGACCGGGCTGTAGGAAGCCAGAGTTTCCTCAGAGAATTGAAGTTGTGAAGCAGAACAGAGAGCATCTGCTCTGCTCGGGCCCCAGCCAGGGCTATTCAGCTTGAGCACTTTCCGCCTGAAGAAAGGGAAGCGGACTCTTCTCTGATGTTAACAGATAGGCATTAAATCTGATAGAAGGGAAGATGGAATCCTGGCTGTCACTTATAACCTGAAATGCTCCTTAATCTCACCAGCTTCTTTTTTCTTTATCTGTAAATTGAATCTAATAATGGAATTGTTACCTAGCGGGGCTGGGGATACAGCTCAGGTGGGAAAGTAGTTCAGCTGGGAAGGTACTTGCTTCATATGCACAAGGTCCTGGATTCGATCCCCAGGACTGGGAGGTGAGGAGGAGGGTCAGAAGTTCAAGGTCATCCTTGTCTATATCTGCAGTGAGATGTTAGCGCATGAAATAGACTGGTTTTTATCCATACCTTTTTACCAGAACTGGGAAATATGCTAAGTAGCATTATTTTGGTCTCAAATGCCTGTGTGTCACCATCATTTACAAAAGCCTGTTCTTCTTTTTGAATTACACCATGTAGCTGACCTATCTCTGCTTAAAGTGATAACCTGGGACTCCGCAACAGTCACTGAAGACTGTGTTACCTGGTCCCACCCAAGTCCTGTCCTTATGCAGGACCTTGCCAGTGCTTATAGGATGCACAACCTGGTGTGTGGGCACAGAACCTGGGTCTTCGCTGACCCCAGATGTCCCTCTCTTTTCTTACAGCCACTTACTGCTGTGGCCAGGCTGTAGCTTAGCCCCCCAGGAATGAGCTGGTCTAAACTCAGTCACACACTTGAACATCCAGGTCTCTGGCCATAGTCTTCTCTCTTTTCTGACTTCTCTTGCATTTGCTCCTTCTGTGCCTTGCTCTCAACCTTATGGAGACTACAGTCCAGTCTGTGTCCCCCTCTGGCCTCCATCAGATTCTTTATACTCCTGTTCTCTGCTCTCCCTGTTTCATAGACTGATCACAAGTTAGTAAATCTGATGGTTTTCTCCTGGAGGAAGCCACCAGCCAGGCAGGAGAAGCCACACACATGTTCCTTCATAGGCACAGGAGTGACACCTCACTGATAAATATCGGAGCCATCAGAGATGTCTTTCCCTCCCTCCCTTTCTCCTTCTCCTTTCTCCCTTCCTCTCTCCTCTCTCTTCTTCTCTTCTTTGTCCTGTTCCTGAGACAAAGTCCTATAATATAGCCTATGCTGGAACTAAACTCATGGCAATCCCCCTGCCTCAGCATCTTCAGTGCCTGGATTACAGGCATAAACCACCATGGCCTGCTTCAGATTTTTATTTGTTTGTTTGTTTGTTTTATGTTTCTTATTTGTTTGTAAAAATTCATGTAACACTGAACTGGCCATTTTAAAGTCAATAATTTGGTGGCATTTAGGATATTAACAACATAAGCAACAGCTACCTTGAACTGGTTCAAATATTTTCATCACTCTAAGATGAAAACATATACTCTTCAAAAAGTCATTCTTTGATGATATAATGGCTCACAACTGTAATCTCAGTACTCAGAAGGCCTAAAAAGGAGGATCACCAAGCCAGTCTGGACTACAGAACAAGACCTGGTCTCAAAAAGCCAAAAAAAGGTACCTGCCACTAAGCCTGACAAGCAGAGCTTAGACCCTAGGACCCATATAGTATAAGAGAGAGCCACCCCTTCAAACTGTGCTCTGACCTCCCCTTGTGAGCCACGGCACAACCATGCCCATGCACAGCCACACACACACAAAAGAAAAATGATTTATGTTTTCTAAAAATTTATTTTATTTTTAATTGTGTGGTGTGTGTGTGTGTGTGTGCTACACGCATGCAGTGCCTTCAGAGGCCAGGAGAGGATGTTGGATTTTCTGGAGTTGGAGTCACAGATGGTTGTAAGCTGCCCAGTGTGGGTGCCAGGAACCAAAGCTGGGTCCTCTGGAAGAGCAGCAGCTGCTTCCAGCAGCTGAGCCATCTCTCTAGTCTCTGTTCTGTTTTGAAAATGACGTCCTTCATTTCCTTCTTTTGAGCCCCTGGCAAATACCAATCTCCTTTCTGTGCTTACGGATTTACCCATTCCAGATATTTCATATACATGGAATCATTTGTGGACTTTTGTATCTGGCTCCTTTCATCCTTGTTATAACGTAGACCAATCTACCACTGTTTTCATGACTTAAGTGATATTCTATTGCAGGAATACATCAGAATTTGTCCATTCACAGGCGGATGGACACTATGGCTGTGAATATTTGTGCGTGGTTTTAAAGCATTTGTTTCAGTGCTTCAGGAGATACACCTGGGAATAGACTACTGCTCATGTGATGATTATCACTGAGAACTTGCAGTGGCCAAATTGTCCAACAGACCCCCATGAGCAATGTCTGAGGGCACTGATCTCGCTGTTCCGTCACTCACGCTGGGTGGCTGGCATTGCTGTGTCCAGTTTCATTTCTGGTTTTAGCTATTTGTATCTTCTGGCTTTTCACTGAATTGTTGTAAGGTTTGCTGGTTTTGTTGATCTTTTTAAAGAAACATCTTTTGGGTTCACGGATTCTAGTGGTTTTCATTGTCTATTTTGAGATTACTTGCTATAATCTTTTCACTTCCTTCTGCAAGTTTGGGCTTAGCTGCTCTATTGTCTCTGCTTTTTGAGATATGAAGCTGAGTTGTTGACAATAGCCAGCACCTCCTCTGCCATAGACACGAAGTTATACCATTTCCTCTGAACACTTACTGGCATGTTGTGATTTGTTTTCAGCTCATTTTCAAGTATTATAATTTCCTTTGTGATCTCCTCTTTGCTTCTTTTGTTTTGAAAGGTTTTTTGTTAGCTGGGCATGGTGACTTATGCCTATAAACCCAGCACTTAAGAGGCTGAGGCAGGAGAATTGTCACAAGTCTGAGGCCAGACTGAGCTACAGGGTGAATACACATATACACATGTATCTGAGACATATGTGTGCTATAAATTTCTACATATGTGTGATATTTGCAGTTTCCCTTCCAGTCTTGATATCGTCCCACCTGTGGTTGCTCAGGAAACTACCTTTGCTATTTTAGTGTTTAAGATCTGCGGAGATTGTTTTGTGCTCTGCCCTGCAGCTTGTTTTGTGTGCATGGGAAGCATGGGTGTTCTGCGAGAGTTGGTGTCATTATTTGTAGTGATATATAGTTATAGTCCTGTATTTCCTCACAGCTCTTGGTAGGAAATTCTACCCCATTGTTGGGGAGTTTTGAAGTCATTTAATTACTGCAGACTTGTTTATTTCTCTCTTTGATTCTGACAATATTTTCTTCTTGTATTTTAGGGCTTGGTCACTAGGCAAACACATTTTAGTCATCATATCTTCTTGATGACTGGCCCTTTGTGTGGAGGGGTGCTCATACCTGTGCGTGCACCTGTGGAGGCCAGAGACCAACCTCGGGTGTCTCCGCCTTTCACCTTCCATGTTATTTTTTTCCAGCCAGATCTCTCACTGGACCCAGCGCTCACCTTGTCTACAAGGCTGGCTGGCCAGCAAGCCCTGGGGATTTGCCTGTCTACCCCACCCTCAGCACCTGGGCTACAGATGCACAGCCCATGCCTGGGTATTGTGTGGATGCTGGGGATCCAAACTCTGGTCCTTATGCTTACATGACAAGCACACAACCCACTGAGCCATCTCTCCAGCACCTTTTGTGTTTATATTTTGACTTTGTCTTTTAAAACAGTTTTGACCGGAAGTGCACTTTGTAGCCACCCAGGCCTTCTGTGGCTCCTGTTAAATCTTTTTTTTTTTTTTTAACTTTCAACATATTTGTGTCTGTAGATCAAAAGATGGTTTCATACAGACTTCAAATACCTGCATTTTTTAATTAATAGGTTTGTTTGTGAAGAAGTACAGTGGAAAGCACAGGAGTAACTAACCCACTCTGCTCCCCTTCCCCTTGAATAGTTTTTGCTGTCCCTTTGATTTTTAGAAAAATATGTCATGTTGGTATAGTGCACAAAGACATTCTCTTTGAGTTGCACATCCTGTGGGTTTAACATGTGAGTGGTGTCTGTATCTACCATTACAGCATCATACAGAACAGCCGCTGTGCTTTTTAATTAGCTCATAACAATTCAAGGGAAGAAGGCTTTATTTTGACTCAAAGAAAGAAGGGATAGTCTATCGTGGCTGCTGTTGGATAAAGCACCATGTCCAAAAGAAACTGAAGGAAGAGTTTCTTTTGGTTTACAGTTCTAGAGAGCTGGAGTTCATAGTGACAGGAAAGGTATGGTGGCAGGAGCAGGAAACTGAGAAATCACACCTCAGC
>CABHPQ010171394.1:0-28895 GCA_902168405.1 Peromyscus aztecus | reverse complement strand
AGAAATCACACCTCAGCTGCACACACCAAGAAATCACACCTCAGCTGTGCACACCAAGAAATCACACCTCAGCTGCACACACCGGGAAATCATACCTCAGCTGCACACACCAAGAAATCACACCTCAGCTGCACATACCAGGAAATCACACCTCAGCTGTGCACACTGAGAATTCACACCTCAGCTGTGCACACTGAGAAATCTTACCTCAGTTATACACACCCAAAAATCACACCTCAGCTGTGCACATGGAAAGCAGAGACAGTGAACTGGAAGCTGAGCGAGGCTATAAATCCCCAAAGCCACCCACCTCTGGTGACACAATTCCTCCAGCAAGGCTCCCCCTACTAAGGGGTATAACCTCCCCAGCTGGGGACTTGAGCCTATGGGGAGACTTTGCATTCATACCACCACAGTCATTTGAACTTCTTTAGGTTTAAGTAATGTTATTTAATACATGTACATTAATATATGCCATAAATACTGTGTGTTGGGTGTGTAATGTATTTACGCTATCTCTGAGACTCTACTGCCATTTTGCTAGTTGTGTTCTATGTTATTTCTTTCACCCGGGATTCCTTTAATGCTACTTTCTTTTGTGTTTGACTGATTTTTCTTATACTCTACCATTTTATTTTGCTCTTCTCCTTGATTCCTGTTCTGTAATTTTGGTGGTTATTTTTAGATGGTTGCCTTGTGTGGGGAAGGACAGACAAGAGAAAGGTTAGAGAGACAACTGGAAATGATAGTGAGAAACACTTCAAATAGAAAGTATCACACTGTTGTTACCATGGTCTTTTTAAAGGTGAGAGCCTGTGTGTGTTTACTTGTTTTATTGAAGTAGGTTTCAAAGCTGACCGTGAGTGCTGTTCTCCTGACCCTTCCACCTCTTAAATGCTGGGATTACAGGTGTGTGCTGCCACACCCGGGGGAGGTTCTGGTGTTTAAAGCACATTTTAAGGGTAATATTTAAATTTTATGTAAAATTTAAACTGGAAGGGATAGCAAAGGTTATCCGTCTCTGCCTTTAAAGCACAATGACTGAAAAGGAGGGGAGGGTACTGTTTTACATAAAAAATATTGTTTTACATGATAAGAACTTTTTTTAAAGAGTAAAATGCACTAATACAAAGGAAAAAAGCCACTGATGGTCATTTTTCAAGAAACCTTTTAAAAAGAAAAAAGTGGGGGAGGTTTATAAGCCAGCTGTGGTGGCACACACCTGTAACCCCAGCCCTTAGGAGGTAGAGAGAAGCTGGTCTGAAGTTCAAGGTCATTCTCAGGCTGGAATACAGGAAACCGTGAATGTACAAGCAAGCAAACAACACCAGCAGCAACAAAACAAAAGGAAAAGATTTTCACACACATATCATGGAACATCGCTGACCATCTTCCAATATCTGGAAATGCTGCCCTGGAATTAGCCTGCTCAATACTGAACGGAGCTCAGAAGAAAGCACTAAGTAGGAAGCTGGGACTTTGAAGACGCGGGTGGGGGGCGGTGAGTTGACTAGTAACCCAAGGTGATGCCCACTATCTCTCCCTAATGGCATCCTGGATGGCCAGGAACAGGGGCCTGTTCACTTTAAGGTACCTAGATATCTGTGACCAAGCAAATACCAAGTTTATTTGACTTCACCAAAGCTGCTTAACAGGTTAGTTAACCAAGATTTTAAACTGTTACAGGTTGTAGAGATAATCTTGGTTTTGTTAAGTGAGGTCCATTTACTAAGAGAGGTTGTAATTACTATGGAATGTCCAACAGATTAGAAGGGCTTCTACAACAAAAGGGAACAGCACCCATTATTGCTTCTTTAAAGCTGGGGGCAGAGAAGAGGAGATTACAGACTTCTAGCCACTGCATTCCTTAATCTGAAGAAGAGGAAGACAGAGTAGCTTCCACGAATCCAGACATGGCTAAGAAGAAGGATCAGAGACACTAGAACAGGTTAAAAGAGAAACTGGCTTTCTGATTGTTGGAAATGAAGTCCTAAGATACATAAATGGCATCCCTAGGTAAGGTACTCCTGTCAAAACCAGAATCTGGCCTGGAGCAAAGAAAAAGAAGAGACTGAATAACCAAGGCTGGCACACTGGCCAAGGTCATCCAAGCCTAGGCAGCGTCAACAGAGGGAAGAAGGCTGCCAGAGTTAGAACTGTGAGATGTAATTAAAATATTATACAGGGTAGACGTGAGTAAAAGTTCTAAACATCAATCTGAAGAATTGAAAGGGTCCAAGGCCTACGTAAAGTGCTGATTCTTAACCAGGAGTGGTTTGCCACACCTAGGAGACATTTGTCAATATCTAGAGAGAAGGGAATGTACCAGCTATTGTCTGTGTTCTAGAGAGGCATCACCTAGTTCACAGAGCAAAGAACCATCCCGACCGAGGGTCAGCAAAGTTGCCCCCGAGAAGCCCTCATGGGAACAAATCATGTAGCCTGATAGACGTCCCCAGGAGGCCTGACTGGACTGGACATGGTTTACCACACAGTCCTCTCCAGAATCTCACTGAGTGGATGTGCTGCTGCCCACACTTGCCACTTGGTAATATTGTTAATTCCACCAAGCGAGAATAAGACCACTACAACAATTTTTGAGCCAAATTTGAAGTAAGCTTTATTAAATACTGGGCAGGGCCATGGACACTGGCTAGGTCCTTACTCTGGATTTCCAGAGTATGGTGCCAAATAATATTAGTCAGGGTCTGATAAAGGCAAAATCCACAAGGCTATGTACTTCTTGCCTTCGTCCAATCAGGGGCAAGCATACATCCTGACATACTTCCTGCCTGTGTACCTCCTGCCTACATGTGATCTAGTACACGCCCTGTACAAATGGTGCAACCAAGCTTGTTTACAGAAGCAAAAACACAAGGTTTGCTCTTTCACATGAACAGCCCCCAGCATTCCAGGGAGTTATCTGTCCTTAGGCAAGCGTGTAAAGTCTTACACGTTAGAGGCATTTGTTGTATAGATCTCTTAATCACAGTAATTTTTGCTTAAAACATAACTTTTGCCATCAGAATGTCCTAGTGCTACTTCATGTGATTAGGTTTAAAAGGCTGAGGTGGCAATATTAACACAATGGAAATTGGCAAATGTGACAAAGCAGGGCTTTGTAACCTAGTGTTTCACATCCTAGAGAGTTGGTTTTAGTCATGCTTTGTAGTAGTTAAATTCTCAAGCCGAGGCTTCTCAATGCCTTGTGCCTAGTGGTCTAGAAACAGACCTACTTTTTTTCTTCTTTTTGAGACAGGTTCTTACTATGTAGCCCAGGCTGGCCTTGAACTCATGATCCTTCCACAGTTGCCTCTCAAGTCCCATGGTTTTGTGTATGCACCACCACACCCAGTCTTAAGTATTTTTAATGAGCAAAATTTTCTAAAAAATATGAAATACAATACTCTAAAGAGAAATGATTTTCAGATTGTATTTGATGCTTGTGTGTACACTCCCGCGTGTATGCAGGTGCACGCATGCAGGCCACGGAGCACACGTGAAGATGAGAGGACAGCTCTCAGGAGTTGTTTCCTACCACCCCATGGGATCTGGGGATTAATTCACGTATTCAGTCCTGCTCTCTTCTACACACTGAGACATCTTGCCAGCCTAAGAAATGAGGTTTTAATGGAAAGTTTGTTTTTAAATCATTTTTCAGGAAAATGAAAATTTAAAAAGCGAGTGTTGAAAGTACCAATAGGAAACTTTGGCTTCCCATGGGCAAATACCACTGGACCTCATTCACTGCTGTGTCTGGGCACCCCTTTGTTTATGTTCCAAACTAGCTTCAAAGCAGGACTGTTCTTCCTCATGTTCCCTGGAGCGAAGATGCCAACCCCAGGCTGGAGGGAAGAGCGTGGCTCTTTGCACACTACCCAGCATTTCATTCCCCAGATCTTAAAGTGATCTGCTCCCGGGCTTCTCTCACCGCGTCTGGCTGTGGAGCCTCGCTGGCTCGCTCGCTCTCTTCATTCACTGCTCCTGCCAGCAGCCAGGGGGAAGCCAGCACCACCTTTTGCTTTGCTGTGTTAAACAGTTAAGCCCAGCCTGGCACAGGCTCAGAAAGGCACATGACCACAGAGCCGATCATATGATCACATGCTGAAGGCTTTACCAGGCAGGACTTGGGAGAGCAGATAGAACTGTTTCGGGTGATTTGGGGAGAATTACTTGGAGACAGCATAGGCTGATATGATGATTAATATTATCAGCTTGACAGGATCTGGAGTCATTTAGGAAATGAGGCTCTGGGCATGCCCACGAGGGACTACCCTCAATTGGTTGATTGAGGTGGGAAGACCCATTTAAAGGAGAGTCTTGGAGCGGAGCATTCATTGCACGAGAATAGCTGTTTTCTGCTGTCCTTGGGAATGGCCAGGCTAGACGACTGCACTCGGTGCAACCGTGTGATGGGAAGGGTGCTTCCGTGTCTCTCCACTGCCTGCCTTAACTGCACGCTGCAGGACGCAAACTGTCACCTCACGCAGGGTGCTGCTTCTGTTTCTGCTTTTATTTTGTATTTGTGTTTCTTGTCTAGGATCCTTTGAAGATGTGTCATGGAATCCGTGTGCACTGCGGTTGAAATGTCCACTTGCCACAACCCAGAATCATATGGGAATCAGGTCTCAGTTGAGGAACTGACTAGATCAGGTTGGCCTGTGGGCGTATCTGTGGACATGCTCTAAACGGCTGCCTAAGCTCTGGCTACTAAGATCCCTGCCACGACGGACTGAACCCTTGAGTTATGAGCCAAAATAAATGCTTCCTTCCTTACTCTGCCTTTGTCAAGATATTGTATCACAGGAAAAGTAGCTGAGACAGCGGAGTTCAGGGGAAGTAACTCAAGGATGAGGGACATAGTACTTCTGTCCCACATGCAATGTCCTAAGATGACCTTTAAGATAATTCTACAATGACCTTCTCCTTGGATACTTTCCTGGCCTTAAATATGGGAGGTGCCTGTGATTTTTGTCCAATAGAATACAGCAGACATGGCAGGACACCACTCCTAGGATCAAGTCACACTGAGGACTTGAGCGAGAAAGTCTCCCATGAAGCTTGAGGAAGTCAGCCACTGTCTTGTGAGAGTCTCACACAGCAGAGAAGTATAGATGACACTTGTAAGAACTGGGAGTGCCCCTCAGCTGACAGCCAGAAAGAAAGTAGAGCTCTTCACAGATTCACAAGAATTCTGCAATAATCTTAAAAGCTCAGACGAGAACCCCATGCTCCAGGAAGGAATGCAGTCTGGCCAACTCCTAAGTACAGAGACCTTGAGTAGAAGAATCTGCTAAGCCACACTCAGCCTCCTGACCCAGCGAGAGAACCAGGCTATATCACTTGTCTGAAGTTACTGAGGTAAATGGTTATGTGGTAAAGGACAGGCATTATATACCCTCAGGTCCCACGTCCCCCAAGCAAAGGGAAAGAGCCCTTACCTGAACCAGAACAAGGGCAGCAGGCCAGAATGTGCCTCCGTCTGGGAAAGCCAGCCTGTGCAGCCTGAGAAGAGGCTGGAGAGTGCAGATACCGCTTGGCCTGTCCCCTACCCGCTGCCACACCCTAGTGAGCCCTGCCAGAAGCTGCAAAGAGGGACCAGCTCAATGACCCATGCATGAACGTCTGCACAGAGAAGGGTACAGAATAGAGAGCAGATCTGGAGACCAGTGGAATACACACCTGGTGCTTGTATATCCATAGACAAGCTGTAGAGAATCAAGCATTTGTCTTCCTGCTGTTAGCTACAGAAACGGACAGTGAAAGGCAAAAACCAAGAGATATCCGAGGCTTTGGTTTCCATGGTAGACCTGAGTAAAAATACCCTAACATGCAAATGACTTAAAATGACTTTCTGCTTTGATAAGTGGGCTGATCAAGGCCTATTTTCCCATATTTCCTCCATAAGCCCCTGTAGTATAATCACCGTTTGGCTCCCAGCAGTGTTTTGAGATCTAGAAAGAGACAATTCATGCATCAAGACTGGCCATAATCCAGACAGCTCTGCAGTTAATGGGAGGTGAGGTGGTCTCTAGAGACAGTCTTGCTATGATGTTTTCCTAGTTATTCCTTAAAAGAGACAATTTATTCCTGCTCAGATGAAAATGGATTTGTTCAAATATGCTGTATCTTACTTTATGGCCCCAGGGTTGAGGATTTTGTATTAGGTTGCTAGGGCACATTAACAAAGTGCCATAACTGGGTTAAACAACAGAAATTTATTGTCTCATAGTTCTCGAGGCCAGAAGTCCACACGCAAGGCATTGCCAGTTTTTTTTTTTTTTTTTTTTTTTTAAGGCACAGTTATATTGGATAGGCGCCCATTCCAATGACGCTATTTTAACTGGGTTGTCAACAAAGATTATTTCCAAATAAGGTCTGTTGCAAAGATATTGGGAGTTAGAACTTGAAATATTTCTGTAAGGGACACAATTCAACCTATACCTAAGTCAAAGCCTATGTTGAGTAGCCAAGTTTAATATTCTTGGTGAATCCTTGATTATCACTGGTGGAAACTGGTGCATGTGCTTTGGGAAAGAGTTTGGCAGTCCTATTAAAAAATGTAAAGATATAGGGGCTAGGAAGATTGTTCAGTGGGTACAGCACTTGCTGTGTAAGCCTGAGGACCTGAGCTCGGATCCCTCGTCCTCACAGAGGGAGGGCTGCGTCCAGCTGTGTGCATCTGTAACACTGGCACTATGGTAGCAGATACATTCTGCTCACTGTAACCAGGCTGGAGGAATGTTTCAGTTCCAGGTTCACTGAAAGCTTGTCTCAGGAAATAGGGTAGAAAGGCATGGAGGAAGACACACACACATATACATGTGATATATGGTCCAGTTCACACATAATGGTCACGGTATCATCATGGTCCCAGATTAGAAACAGTCCAAATAACTGTTACTTTGACTAGGGAGACAACATGTGTGTCAAATAAAATATTATTTACCCCTAAACAAGAAAAAGTGGCAGACAGATAATGTAACACGGATAAGTCTCAACACACACTAAGTGGAAGAAGCCAGTTAAGAAATATCACACATTGTATGCTTCCATTTCTTGAAATGTCCAGGGAAAGCAAACCTATGAACACAGAAAGCAGATGAGTGGCTGCTAAGAGTTCAAGGAGGGGTGGAAGCTGTGAGCAGATTCCCTCCTGGGAATCTCCTGAATGCTGGAGCAGTTCAAAAGCTGGGCTGTGGGGATAGCAGCCCAAACCCCAGGAGGTGGTGGCCCAGTCCTGCAATCCAAGCCCTTGGGAGGCTGAGGTTCACTACCAAGGCCAGCCTGGGCTAGAGAGTGAAACCTTAATTCAAAAAATAAACACACTCAGGAGTTGCACAGGGTCAAACCACACAAAATCCTCACACTGAGAAAGGGAAGTGGACACAAAGTCTCATACCCTAACCAAGAAGAGATTTGGGGTGAGGCTGTTTGCTGTTGATACCCGGGAAAGGGAAAATCGGTTTTCTCCAGTGGGGTGTCACTGCGTATGTGCACCACACTCCAGGGCAGGATCCATGTCCAGGGGGGAGTTGGCTAACACAAAATGGACTCTTTTTCTTTTTTCTTTTTTGGTGTTTTGTTTTGTTTTGTTTTGTTTTGGTATTTTTTGTCTTATTAGGTTTTTTGTTTTGTTTTTGTTTGAGAGAGAGATCGAGATCATGAAGTTAATTGAACAAGGAGGTAGGGAGGATCTAAGAGAAGCTGGGGGCAATGAATATGATAAAAATACATTGCATGAAAAAAATTTAAATCAAAACCAAAAATCTGTTCTTCAAAGTTATTTGATTGTACATTCAAAATAAAAAAAAATGTATATGTATGGGTGTTTTGGCTACGTTTATGTCTGTGCACCACGTGTGTGCCTGGTGCCCAGAAGAGGGGTGTTAGAGCCCCTGGAACAGACAATTGTGAGCTACCATGTTCTGGGAATGGAACCTGAGTTAATCAATGAACCATCCCTCTAGCCCCCCAGATGAGTAAATTTTATGGTTTATAAAGTATTTGGCAATAGTTTTAGAAGCAGTGTTGTTAAGGTAAAAATCAAGCCATTTTGTGTGTCAAGGAGGGTCTACGTCAATTTGTTAAATAGACCGAAGTCCATTGTCTGTGTAAGTGTGGAGCTGTGGCCAAGCATCAGGAGTAAACGAAAGGAAGCCAGCATGACTTGGATCACCATGCATGGAAATCTCTGTGAATAAAACAAAAGAAACCAACAACAGGCTTTCCCTGGAGAGAGAAGACAGGCTTTTCCCTATAACTCCTCTAGCTTTTTTTATGAATTCCATGTGTATGCATCACCTTTTCCAAAACATGGTAATTACACGTTTTTAAAGCGTCAGGATACACAAGCCAAAGTAGACATTCAGTTCTGGAGATCGGTTTTCAGAAAATGAAGAGTGATTTTTCCCTCCCATGGGTGAGGCCATCCGCTAACGAAGGAGCTGCCAGATCTCGCGTCTGCCCTCAAGTGCTGATGATAGTTCAGTGCCCTCCAGCAACGAGCCAGGGCCCTCAAGGGTGCGTTTCCATTACATGGCTCTGTTTGAAATCAGAGGCTTCCTGCTCTTCTGCCTTACCCCTTTACGTGGGGGTTGGGGGAAGAGTCTTCCATGTAATTGTTCCAGGGAAAAGGAACTGTGTAAACATAAAAGCAATAAATGTTATCGGGAGCTGGGCAACGAGGCCCTATTTATGTATTTGTACTGATTTCGAGCACTTGCTGGGCTGTGGTTGAAAAGGGAAATGTGTGACGCCATTTGCTTTCCCTTTCACAGCACTGGCCATCACACAGAGGAGCATCGTACTGCGGCCTGATCTTTCTGTCCATTTACTTGTTCTAATTTCATGCAGACTGAGGGTGAGGTGATTCCTTTTCTAATAAAATAAAATATTCCAATTTTATTTTATTAAATAAAATAGCAATCATGGAAGAGATTCCTATGATGGAGGAGTTGGCATCTAAAAAAACGGGGAGCCAGGCACAGTGGTACACACCTGTAATCCCAGTGCTGGGAGTTGGAGGACAGCCTCAGCTACATAAGATAATTCAAGGCAAGCCTTAGCTACATGAGAGCACACACACACACACACACACACACACACACACACACACGGTGTGGCGGTTAACACAACTAACATTTTCTTTCTTAGATTACTGACTTAAAATCTGTCAGCCATCAGCTCTTCCTGTCTGTCCTCACTATTGGGTGGGTGTGTCCTGGTTGTTGAGATCCTTCTACAAAGATAAGCTGAGTGTGGGTGGTCTTCTCCTCAGACATTCTATTACACTTACGAATGTGGCTGCGTGAGTGTGTGCACGTGAGTATGAGGAGGACAGAGGACCACTTGCAGGATTCCATTATTTCCTACATTGTGGGTCCCCCGGGAATTGAACTCAAGTTGTCAGACTTGACAGCAAGTACCTCTACAGCTGAATCATCTTGCTGTGCCATGGAAATTCTGTTCTGTGACAGGGTAGTCCTCTCAAGCCTAAGAAGCTCTCATAGACTTCCTATCCAGGCCCTTAGCATTCTGGTAGGTCCATGAGGCAGGCAGCAGAAGGTATGGGTAGCCACTGCCATGTCAACAGATCTCTCTCTCTCTCTCTCTCTCTCTCTCTCTCTCTCTCTCTCTCTCGGTTGGCTTAGAACTATGGTTGTGAAAGCAGTCTATGATGTCCTCAAAAATACATTTCTTGGGCCTGGGGAGGTGGTTCAGCAGTTAGGCCCTTGCCTGACAAGTCTGAGGACGGGGATTTGGACCCCCAGAAATCCACATAGATGCCAAGTATGTGTGATGGTCCATCAGTGGTTCCAGATCCAGGAGGAAGTGACAGGGGTCCCCAGGGCAAGCTGGCTAACACAGCTAGCATTATCAGGGAGCTGTGGGCTTGACTGAGAGTAAACTGGCTAGCACAGCTAGTGTATTAGGGAGCTCTGGGCTTGACTGAGAGTAAACTGGATACCACAGCTAGTGTTATCAGGGAGTTCTGGGCTTGACAGAGACCTCGCCTCAATGACTAAGGCAGAAAAATTGAGATTATTCCTAACATCAGTCTCCGATCTCCACATGCACACATGTGTGTGCTCACTCACATGGACACATGTCTAATCACACACATACATGCTACGTGCACACTCACATATACACATACATGAAAGTGGAAAAAGAAAAAAATTATTTGTTTAATTCAATAACTTCAAAATGAGGTTGTTATTTGAATTGGTTGTAGCCAAGAGAAGTTGAAAGAAAATACTTATTCATGCCAAGGTTTCTTGCAGCTACCAAACAGAGCTGCTTGTGAAGTGTATAGAAGTCTGTTTCTTCTCCTGGTATTCCACCACATGGATAGGGCATTCCTGACCCAGATGCACAGCTCCCCTGCCCAAGCAAAGGTGCTGTTCATTCATAACTGTGTCCTCAGCTTCATTTCAGGGAGGTGGGAAGAGTGGGCACCATCAGATAAGCCTCTGATCCAAGCATGTCTTCATTCCTTTGAATTCCTGCTAAAATTAAATGTTCCTTGGGATAAATTGAGGTATCTAAATAGGTGAGTGTGAGTATGTGTGGATTGGGTCATCTGTTTTTCCATAAAATGAAGCACATTAGCCTCGCTGAGCTGAAATAACTTGGCAGATTGTGTCAAGGTAAAGTGCTTGCATCAGCATGTAGGTTTGCACATTTGCACAGAGAGATATCTGAGTGTGAGTGTGTTTTGTTCTCATCTCAGCAATGTGTATAAAATAGAGGAACGGGATGTGGGGGCGGACCGGAGTTATTGGAGGCACAACTGTGATTTTTATCTATGTGTGTGCACACATTATGAGTGCTGAGTGTACACATGTTATGAGTGGGTGTGTGTGTACATGTTATGAGTGGGTGAGTGTGCACATGTTATGAGTGGATGAGTGTACACATGTTATGAGTGGGTGAGTGTGCACATGTTATGAGTGGGTGAGTGTGCACATGTTATGAGTGGATGAGTGTACACATGTTATGAATGGGTGAGTGTGTACATGTTTTGAGTGGTTGAGTGTGCACAAGTTATGAGTGGGTGAGTGTACACATGTTATTATGAGTGGGTGAGTATACACAAGTTATGAGTGGGTGAGTGTGCACATGTTATGAGTGGGTGAGTGTGCATAAGTTATAGTGGGTGAGTGTGCACATGTTATGAATTGGTGAGTGTGCACATGTTATGAATTGGTGAGTGTGTACATGTTTTGAGTGGGTGAGTATGCACAAGTTATGAGTGGGTGAGTGTGCACATGTTTTGAGTGGGTAAGTGTACACATGTGTGGATGTAGAGGTCAGAAGGCAGCCGTGGGTGTCATTCCTCAGGAGTTGTTCATCCCTTTGTTGACACAGGGGGCCTCAGTGGCCTTGGGTTTGCCGAGGATGACAGGCAGGCAAGACAGGCAGCCCTGGGTCCTTCTGTGGTTATGAGCCTGTCACTATGACTGGCTTTTTTTTTTTTTGAGTTCTGGGGATCAAATTCAAATCCTCATGCTTGTAAGGCGAGTTCTTCACGGACTGAGCCGTCTCCACAGCCTAGAACTGTGATCTTTTTCTGCTTCTTTCTTCTGGTAATGCTAGGGAGTGAACCCAGGGCCCTCCTTGTGAAGACTGGATAAGCCTGCTCCCACAGAGCTACACTGCCAGTCAGCAATTGTGCCTTACTTGTTCTCAAATCACAACCTTCCCATTTTTCACTCTAATGTTACTTTCTTTAGTAGAATTTGGAATTACACTAACATGGAGAAAAATAATCATTAGATCTTATTGATACTTATAAGAGAAAATTATATTTGATATAATAATAAAAATTATAAATGTTATTGTACATAACAGCAAATTAAGGGTTTAGGCTGTATCAGCATAGAAATCGAGAAAATTCCTTAAGCTCCAAAGTAATGTTACTTGGAACCTTTACAGCCCTGCATGGCTGACAAAGCACGTGCATGTGTTCTCTGCTTTGATTCATTTACCAACCCTTTAAAATGCTCTCCTCTCAGGCTGCCTGAGGAAAAGGGGGCTTAGAAGCATTCCACAAGCTATCCAGAATCAAGGCATGGCCTTACTTGAATCACTGCCAAAGCCAAACATTTCTTAACTCCTTTCTTGATTCTGCCCAAGACCTCAGTGCCTTTACATTCCTGTTTCATCTCAGAAAGGAATTCACACTCAGGTGGAAGGAATTCTCATCTGAGTTTGTGGCCTTTACTAGGTGTCTTAGTTAGGGTTCCTATTGCTGTGAAGAGACACCATGACCACAGCAAGGCTTATAAAGGAGAACATTTAATTGGGTGGCTTACAATTTCAGAGGTTCAGTCCATTATCATCATGGTGGGACACAGCAGCATGCAGGCTGACATGGTGCTGGAGAAGAAGCTGAGAGTTCTACATCCTGATCCACAGGCAACAGGAAGTGAACTGTGTCTCACTGAGGGAAGCCATGAGCATAGAAGACCTCAAAGTGCCCCCCCCCCACACACACACAGTGACACACCTCCTCCAACAAGGCCACGCCCACTCCAATAAGGCCGCACTTCCTAATAGTGCCACTCCCTATGGGGGCCATTTTCTTTCAAATCATCACATTAGGATATTATCATTTTGAGTTAATAATCTCAGTAAATATTTTCAGGAACCAGATCAAGTAGTGACTAAAACATCTCAGAAGTTGTTAGCTGCTATTTCTGGAGCATGTGCACCCTCATGCTGTGGTGTGTGTGTGTGTGTGTGTGTGTGTGTGTGTGTGTGTGTGTGTGTTTCCTTTGCAGTTAGGGAAGATACAACATAAAGAACATAGGCTTGAAATCAGGGGCCTCAGATAAGAGCCCCAGTGCCCTGCTCATTTGATGTCCCCAAAGAGCTTCTCTCTTTCCACATCAACAACTGATGGGACCACAGGGGCCCATCTTCAAAAATCAAATACTATAGGAAACTAACTTCTCATTCTTTTTATTGATTTCTTTGGCTAGTATACTGAATTTTTCTTTTTTACCCTGCCCCTCCTTCCTTCAGGAGACCTATGCAAGGATATTGTTAACCCTTTCTATGTGGAGGGGAAAAGTATCTCATTCTGTGCTCTGGCTTTAAGTTTCATCATTAAAAGTTACTTTCTTTTCAAGAGCTTCAGAGAACAATGAGTTCTGTTGCTGCAAATTTGTTGCCACTAATCTGGGCATGGTGGCACCTACCTGTAATCCCAGCACAGAGGAGATGGAGGCAGGAGGATCCGAAGTTCAAGACCAGCTTGGGCTACACAGTAAGTTTGTGGCTGGTTTGGCTGCGTGACACCTTGTCTCAAAACAAAACAAAGCAAAGTAAAGCAAAGCAAAACAAAGCAGATCAAATATAAAGAAAGAAGGAAAAGAAAACAACTGAGGGCTGGCAATGTGGCTCAGCAGGTAAAGGTTCCTGCCACCAAGCCTGACAACCTGAGTTTGATCTGAGGGACCCACGTGGTAGGAGGACTGACTCCCAAAATTTGTCCTCTGACATCTACATCCACACTATGATATGTGTGCTTGTGCCCAGGCACTCCTAGCCCCACCCCCCACCCCCACGCACACACACAGCCACCATGCACAAAACAAATAACTATATAATAAATTTTTTGCAAAGGAATTTGTTGGCACTTTGCTCCTAAACCGATGCAGAGATGTTACTGTTAATATTTTTCTTCACTGCCTGTCACAGACACTATGTGCAGTCACAAGTCTGGTGGTGAGAGGCATGTGTTGTGTGTAACTGACCTTTTACTGGGCCACTGTTATGGGAAAGGCCGGTCAGGGCTGAGAAAGAGTCCACAGCACATTTCATCCTGGGTTCCTTTGGCTGCTGCAATGAAGGACTACGAATGTAGCAGCTTCAGACACAAATGTATCATCCTGCAGTTTGGGAGGTCCAAGTTCTCTAACAACAAGGTGTTGGCAGGATTGCCTTTTCTGGAGGCTCCTGGGAAAAGCTCCTTCCCTGCCTTTTCCAGCTCTAGAGAACTGCCCAGATGCCTCGGCCCCAGCTCCCTCCCATTTCCAAAACATTGCTTGTAGCCCATAAACTCTAGCAACCATCCTTAGCAAGGACTCTTGCCAAAGGACCCATAGACCAAATGTAGCTGCCTAGGCCAGACACAAACCACTTCCACAGCCTGTCCTTAGCTAATTGACCTTGGAGTAGTGTCTGTCCTGTCTGCTAGCTCCAAAGCAAAGCTCTTATTGACCTATCTATGGACTTTAAATAAACATTTGCAAACTTCTAACTAATCTGTCTGTTTCAGTTGCCCCTTCATCCATCTTCAACGGCACTTCGGCTATCTGCTTGCTTTGTGGTTGGTCCTGTGCAGCTGTGTGGCCGGAGGACCGCGGATTGTGCTGCTGTGCTCAGCCTCTCTGATGCGGGACTCAGGAACTGCCTCTCTGCCCCTTGAAGACTGTTCATTTTGTTTACATTTGCTTCAGAGGGAAGCTGCTAGAAGTACTGGCACGAGTGTATCCGCCAATTAAGCGCTTTGGGGTGCTGTTAACAGACTTGGGTGGACTCTGCCAAATGAACGCCCCTCTTCTAAGTGCGCTTATCTATGGTACGTCTGAGGATTGTCTGGAAGGCAGCAGTAAGTTACAAGGGCAGATGGGAAAATCAGCACTAAAATGTGATGGTAAGCTTAAAAAAAAAATAAGAACTAGACTGTTCTGTTCATCTTGCATCTGTTTGGAGGGTGTGAGAGAGTGTAGCACAAGCCATGTTAGGAAGCAAAACAGAAAAGAGTGTGTGGGGAAATGAGGCAACATTTGCTACCAATTATGTTTTAGTCTTGAAGCCAAGTCCTGAATTCGAATCAGCAAAACGAATAAGGAGTCTTCCAGGAAGTTCACTTTCATCTCAAGATGAAATTTAATGTAACATTTGGTGGTTTGAATGTGGCCTTTGACTCGTCAGCAGGAAAAAGCAGCTTGCTTGCGTGGTCTGTTTTCCTGTGCTTGCGTCTTGTTTGGGGTGTCAACAGTGCAGAGCCTGTGACAGGCAGCTGATCCTAGGGAAAGGCAGCCAAAGGGAAGGTTCCAGCCAAGCCAGGAACCTCAGCTCAAACCCTCATCTCCGACAGACAATGCCACCCCTTGTGTGGCTAAAGAACAGGGCCAGGGCTTTGTACCAGGGCAGGAATGACAATACGCCCTAAGATTCACTTTCTTATTAATGTGGGGTTTGTGAACCCCATGAAAGACAACTGTGTATCTACTGAAAACAGGATCATATTCTTGTGTGGTGTCCTGGAAAAATACACAATCATTCTAAAACACCAAATCTTTGAAAATGTGTGTGTGCGTGTGTGTGTGTGTGTGTGTGTGTGTGTGTGTGTGTGTATGTGTGTGTGTACAAGGCTCATTAAAGGATATGAACTTAATTCTCATCTTCTGACACTCTGCTTAGAAATGTTTGCAATAAGTGTTCTGGTGATCTGTGCCTCTTTGCTGACCCCTCCCATCATTTGACCTTGATTGCCAGTTCAGTCCAATTACTGAACCGTCTATTATTCTTGACTGCTCTTTTAATGCTTGCCTCTCTGGACACTCTAGATGACACTTGTGAAATGTTTGTTTCCAAGCCTACTTTGGTGATTTCTCAATGCCATTTTTTTTTGTAGAGCTAATAACCTTCCAGCTTCAGTAATTATAATACCTTCTCCACCGACCTTGCTCCCTCCTGCCTGAGAGCTGTTTCACTGGTTTGATCACCTCAATATCCTGCTTCTGCAAATGAAATTTGGCTTGACAGACTGTCTACAGCTCTTTTCTCCTACCAACCAAAAAAAAAAAAAGTCCTTCCGATTTTAAAACTGTAACTTTGTAGCTGGTGGCACATGCTTGTAATCCCAGAATTTAGGAGGCAGAGGCAGGGGGATGATGCAATCCGAGGCCAGCCTGGGTCACAGTAAATTCCAGGCCAGTCAGTATTACACAGTGAGACCCTGACTCCCAGTGACAGAAATAGACAAGAAGCTTTCATTTTTGTGAACCTGCACATCTGCTTTGAACGAGTACAGGTTGATGTAATCATCAGCACACTCGTTAAACAGTGGGTGCAGCAACGTCATTCCTAACGGCGGCTGTCTGCCTCCCAGTTGCCTTCTCCCTGAAGTCTAAAGCTTTCACCCTTTGAGCTATTGGGTGTTTCCTCTGCAGCACAAGGACCCTATCCACCACAGGCACCCTCTCTCTCCCCACCCAGGCTCTTAGGGGCTCTGTGTCCACTCATCTTCTGAATTAATGACATGACAAACTTGGTTAGATCATTTTTCCTGCCATCATTTTGATCGTGTTCTTCCATACTGCTGGGTCATACAGTATTTTTAACTAACTTTCCTTTCTTGTAAAACTTTGGTTTTCTCCTGCAGTTCACGGCTGCTTTGTGTTTTCATTTGGTTGTTTCTTTTCCATGTTGTTGAGGAGGCTCCACACTCCTCACTGGAGTGGCAGTGTGTTTGGAATACAGGGATCCCAGGCATTTTCACCAAGTGTCTGTGGAGACCTTGCCAGAGAGAGGTTTTTGGAGTCTCTCCACCCCTCTGGGCCCACCTTCCATATGAGGGTCTCCCTTTACTATTGACTTGGGGATTCTTCTCCCTGTCCCTGAGCTGGAATCTGCTTCCTGGATTCCTTACCTTCCTCCTTCTTGGCATATTCTTCATATCTCTGAGTCTTCTGTAGCAGCATCCTGAGATACTGAATTCATTCAGCAGCAAGGCTTGGGAGTTTATACATCCAAAAAAGGTATCTTTAATCCACCCAAACTCCTCCCAACCTGTTTTCACTTACTCATTTCTTCCCTAATGAATGACTAGTGTTTTGAGCAAGTGTCTAATTCCACTGCATTGAGAGTCCTTTTCTTCAGCAATGTGAAGACAAGCACCATCATCTGTGGGGCTTGCAAACTCTGAAGAAATTCTGAGTCCTCAAAATTTCGATAGAACACATTTTGTTTTCTTCATAGACACTTTGTGACTTTCCCCCTGATGCCATTATTCCACATTTTGTGATGGTATGCCTTGATTTACATTGATTTTTAAATCTCCTATTCTGGCTACTTGATATATTAATTTCCCAACAACCTAGATATGCATCACACCCTTTAATTTGTGAAAATAATCTTTCATGATTTCTGTTTCTGTTATTTGAGATGTCCACCATTTCTAATTTTGTCTCTATATTTTTCCCATTTCCTCGAGTTTCTAAAAGCTCTCTCTCGATCTTTCTTTCCTTCCATCGTTTCACGTCCTCTCTTCCTAGGACACTGACTGGTAACTTCCACAGCTGTCTTCTGCCCATGCTGGGTGCTGTGGTTCCTGTGACAGAGTCATTCAGCTGTGCTGCTGTGGATTCTGTCAGGGAGTCTTGTTGAAGACCTCTGATAAGAGTCTTTCATGCAGATTCTGAGTTTGGCTGTCAGAGTCCCAGGCAGAGAACTGCAAGGCCCATGCCAGCCCTTTGTGAACCCCAGGAACAGGCTTCAGTCTAGAGAGGCACCCTGCAGGAGCGGGGGTGGTGATTTCTTGGTTCCTCTGGGCGAGGAGGTAAAGGCGGCTCGTCCTCTGGTCACTGGCTGTGCCAGTACTTCAGCCCAGCACAGGAACTGGATTTCAGCCCCACCTGCCCTTCAGCCCATGCTCTGCTCAGGCCCAATGCTATTGCTGAGCAGGTGCTTTGTGTGTGGAGCTGGGTGGAGGAGTCCAGCAGAGTGTGCCCACCATTTTAGCACAGGACCCTCAGCTTGATGTCCCCGTCCTAGAACTTTCTCTTTTTCTGTGTACTGAAGAGGGCAATCACTTTCGCACAGGTGAAGGACATTTGAGACCCAGCGGTGTGTGTGCTTCCCAAATATACTGTACATCCTCTTCCTGATTCCCATCCAGAAGAGCCTGGTGTCCCCAGCCCTGTGTCTTCAAAACGATTTTTATTATAAGTGTGTGTGTGTGTGTGTGTGTGTGTGTGTGTGTGTGTGTGTGTGCGCGCGTGCGCGCACCTGTGGACGTCACAGGACTGTTTTGGGGAGGTGGTTCTCACCACCACACGAATCCTGGGAATCTGACTCAGGATGGAGTGATGAATTGAGCCATTTTGTCAAGCCCAGCTCCATGTCCTTAGGAAGTTCTGCATTGTAACCAGCTGTTTCCACTTTCGCCCCATGGTTGGCTGACCACTTTGTTGTCACAATTCCAGTAACTCAGTCTTCACCCGTCTGTCTGATTATTACCAGCCCCACCACAGCTATCCACCGGTCATCTATACACCTATCTCCATCAGTCATTCACCCACCACAGCTATCCACCGGTCATCTATACGCCTTTCTCCATCAGTCATTCACCATCATTTGTGTATTTTATCTTTTGTATGGTTATGTGGTAGTTTGAATGAGAATGGCTCCTCCCATAAGCTCATATTTGAACGTTTGGTCCATAGTTGGTGGAACTATTTTGGGAAGGATTGGAAGGTATGGCCTTGTTGGAGAAGGTGTAGCGTTAGAGGTGATCTTTGAGGTTTCAAAAGCCCACACCAGGCCCAGGCTCTCTCTGCCTTCTGCCTGTGGATCAGATGTCAGCTCTCAGCTAGTGCTCCAGCACCATGCCTGCCAGCAGCCACACCCCCTGCCATGATGGCCATGAACTTACCCTGGACACCGTGAGCAAACTTCCAATTAAACGCTTTCTTTTGTAAGTTGCCTTGGTCATGGTGCCTCTTCACAGCATTAGAACAGTGACTAAGATAGGTTGACACAGATATCTATATTTAATGTACACAGCATGGTAAGTTTGGGGATGAGCATATATTTGCGAAACCATCACCACTGTCAAGGTTATACACATCCATCATGTCCCAAAGTTTCCCCCACCCTAGTTATTATGCATATGTGTATTTAATTTTTGTGATAAAAATCTTGTACTAGAGAGGTGGCTCAGGAGTTAAAATAGTGTACTGCTCATGCAGTGTCAAGATCCACAGAGGTTTCCTAGTGAGAACTTACTTAGGGTCCAAGAATATGAGCTTGCTTTATTCAGCAGGGCTGCATAAGGGGGTGATTTGACCATGGGCATGGTTACCGGGTGTTTAGAAGGATCTACACTTGGCTGTGTGGTGTGCTTTGATCTAGCAAGGGGGAGGTCTTTTGCCTCACCCCTTGGCATTGTTATAAAAAGCCCCTTTGAATAAACAGAAAAGGCTGTTGGGTATTGAGCCAGGTCCTCCTGAAGCTTTCCTGTGTTTCTGTCTTTCTCCTCTTCGCTGTCTTTCTAATATTTTCTTGTCCCTCTCTCCTCCTTATAGGAACCCTTGAAAAGGTGGGAGCTGGCCTCCTACAATGCAGGGGACCTGAGTTCAATTCCCAGCACCCACTTGGGTGCCTCACAGCTGCCTGTAAATCTCTCTCCAGAGGATCTGACACCCCAGGGCTCCAAAGGCACAATATACAGACACATATACATGATTTTAAAAACTAGATCTACCATCTTAGAAAATTTCAAGTGTACAATGCAGTGTCGTTAACTCATTGGTGTTGTGTGACTGAATTGTGTACCCTCTGACCATTGCCTCCCCTTTAACTTTTCCCCTGGCCCTGGGGATGTCTCTGAGTCCTCTGCTTCTGTTTGACTATTTTTGATTTCACACACAGATATCTATCTATTTGGCTTATTTCATTTTGCAACTTGTCCTCTAGGTCCATCTATGTTCTTGTAAGTAGCAAGATTTCCTTCTTTTTTTCCTCTTTTCTCATGTATATGTGTGTAGTGTGCATACGTGTGTGTGTCGTGAACATGAACATACATGCATGTGCTTGTGGGAGTCCACGTTTGACAATGAGTGTCTTCTGCGACTCACTGATGCGGGGTTTCTCCACGGAACCTTTGCACACAGGGACTAGAGTCATGTGTGAACTGAGCTCTGCTGAAGGGAGGAGAAGTGGGGCTGTCACGAGGAAGCAGCCAAGCACCAGGAAAGTTAGGCCATCTGGGTTAACCGACATCATCCAAGAGGAAAACGAGCTCCCAGATCTTGAGGATGGGAGTAAGTTTGCGGCTTGGAACAGAACAGCCACTGCAGTCAGGCCCCTGTGCTCCTGTGGAACTGGGTTTAGAGATGCTATCTTCAACCACAGTTCAGAGGTGTGGTTCCCTGACTGGGTCCGGCTAGAGCCTTACAGAAAGTTGTATGTCCACCCCAAGGCAGTGGATGGTGAATTCACAAGGACGTGTTTTTTTTTGAAATAAATGTTTCAAGAACAGATGAGGTTAAGGGTTGCCAGCAGGAGGAAGCTTTCTAAAGTTAGTCACACCAAGGGGAGTGGTAGTCATGTTGGTTTCCCTCTTTTCTGACAGGAAGTGAAGATGTCATCCATAACTCATATTGAGTCACTGACCTCCAGGCCAGAGGCTGGGTGAGCAGGAGTCTGCTCCGTGGGGGCAGGAAAAGAGATCAGTGAGGGAAGCAGAGGAGCCAGTTCTGCTGGCGGGGTGGGGGTGGGGGCGGCTCCCGCCTCCCCAGGCTAGAAGAGGACGTGTTATAGAAAGTGTGTCAGGTGCCCTCCCTTACCTCAGAGGAACCCTTTCGGGGGGGGGGGTTCACTGTTTATAGTATTTATTTATTTAAAATAAAAATGAGCAACATTCAACCATTCATTTTCCTAGAGGATTTTAGGAACATTTGAAGTAAAATTGTCTCATTAGAAAGAATGGTGGGTCTCATGACTTCTGAAGGGTAAGAGGTTGTGTTGTAGCTAAAGGCCTCTCCCCTGGGTCTGCCACCCTCCACCGTGTGTGTGTGTCGGGGGTGTGTGTGTGTGTGTCTCTGTCTGTCTATCTGTCTGTTTGGGGGTGCATTGTGTGTGAGGGGTATGCATGTGTGCAAATCCAGAGGATGGCCTTCAATAACTGATGTTGCTTTCTGTCACAGGGCCTCTCAGTGGACTTACCTGCAACTTACTGATCTGGCCAGGCTGGGTGGCCAGTGAGCCCCAGGGATCCACTTGTCTTGGCTAACCTAGTGCTGGAGTTACAAGCATGCTCCTTCACACCCAGCTGTGTGCAGAGGCCCCATGCTCACACAGCATCACACCTAGCTGTGTGCAGGGGCCTCACGCTCGCATAGCACCACACACAGCTGTGTGCAGGGGCCTCACGCTTGCACAGCACCACACCCAGCGGTTTGCAGGGTCCTCATGTGTGCACAGCATCACACCCAGCTGTGTGCATGGGCCTCACACTTGCACAGCATCACACCCAGCTGTTTGCAGGGGCCTCATGTGTGCATAGCATCACACCCAGCTGTTTGCACGGGTCCTCACTTGTGCACAGCAAGCACTTTACAAACTGAGCCATGTTTCTGGTGCTCTGGACCTCATTTTTCGAGTCAGGTTCAGTAGCTAGGTTCTGTCACCTGGACCTAGCACTCCTCCATTCCTCAGGACTTATTTTTCACATAGCAGTACAAATGAGTGATGGACAGTTTTTTAAAAGAGACAATAACAACAAATGGGAACCCTAAATGTGCAATTTCCCAGGCAGATGGGCCCATATTAGGCAAGCATGGTGGGAGATGTGTTAAAGGACACACTTTGGAGCTCTAATGTTGGTCTCAGAAAGCTTGTGTCTGGAGCGGTGACCAGTGGGTAAGAGCACTTGCACTACAATGAGCTGAGTTTGAATCCCCACAACCCAGATAAAGAGCTAGGCATGGCCCCAAGCTCCTTTAACTCCGGAACTGGAGGGCTGAAGCAGGTGGATCCCAAGAGCTCACTGGCCAGCCAGCCTAAATGTCTAATACTGTCACAAGGCAATAAGGCAGAGAATGATGGAGAAGACAACTGATATCCTGCTCTGGCCTCTACATGGGTGTGCATGGGCATGCACACCTGCATATTCGTATGCATGCACACAAATACACATACACACACACACACATGCACACGCACACATACACACACACACACACAGAGAGAGAGAAAGAGAGAGAGAGAGAGAGAGAGAGAGAGCGAGCGCGCTTTGGTTTCTACCTTGGCTTAGTTCCTTTCTAGCTCTGTGACCTTTAAAAAGACACAACCTTTCTGAGCTCTCTTCCCAATGGGAACACCTTGACATTCAGAGGGGTCAAAGATATTAAATGAGAAAATATGAGTGTTCTGCTGCCCATGAAGAGCAGACCCATCTGCTGGTGCTGGAGTTCCAGGTGGCTGTCAGCCTCCCGGGTGGGTGCTAGAAACCAAATTCAGATCCTTGATGAGAACAGAATGAACTCTTAACCATGCAGCCAGACATGTCCTCCATGTCTATCAGCCAAATCTAGCCACTCTACCCTGGCATGTCATGGTCCGTGACAAGTGTTTCCTTCTTTCACTTCCTCATGAAGTCATCTAAAGAGCTCCAGACTGGGCCTTGTTTAACTGTGGTTTGAATGGTGGGAGATACGTAGGTGTATTGTATGCTAATTATTATTTCTACAGCTAGAAATGCATAAAATGCTAAAAGAAAAGCCCAGCAATGTGGTGCACACCTTTAATCCCAGCACTCGGGAGGCAGAGGCAGATGGATCTGAGTTTGAGGCCAGCCCGGTCTACGAAGTGAGTTCCAGGACAGCCAAGGTTACACAGAGAAACCCTGTCTCAAACAAACAAACAAACAAACAAACAAACAAACAAACAGGCATTTTTATCTAGAAATTTAAGATTGAGCACTTGGCATGTAGTGCTCAGTGGTAGAACACTCCATGGACATGTGAGGCACAGTGTTTGAGTCCCACCACCAATACAAAATACAAAACCAACAACCAACTAAGCAACAAGATTACATTGTGGACAGTTAATAGCAGCATTGAAAAGTCTTTTAGCAGTTTCATGTGAGAAAAGCAGGCTAGGAAAACGCAGCTACACCATGACTTCTCCTGCCTTAGGACACAGGAGGCGCATGAGGTGCTGTACGAGCACTGTGTACACTGGAATCTTTGTTTATATCTTTCTGTGATGAAATAGTTGGTCTTAGAAGTAAAGTGATTTTTAAAGTTCTCTCTTAAATTGTGTTATAGTTATAATCCATCAGCCATTTTAAATATCTGTTAAAATGATCTGAATTTAGAAATTGGGGTACTGCAAAACTTTTCCTGGGAGACGTGAACAAGTGTCTGGTTCCCAGACAACGGACCAAAAATCACAAGCGTCCATGTTTCTCTCACTGAGCAAAGGATTTACTGGGGTTTCTCACCGGAGTGGGAGGAAGGGACTCAGGGCAGTCGCATCACGGAAGAGTGCACAGAGCAGAGGACAACCTAAGAAGGCGGCCTTGCCACGGCTCCGGAACACTACGCAGGCAGCTCCACTGAGGAGCTGCCCTCTCTCAGCAACTGTGTCTTGGTATCACCTTGAGGAGGAAGGGGCTTCATGAGTCTTGCAAATTCCCTTAGTTTTCTGAGTCTTCTGAGCTCTTCCCTCCAGGAGAGAACATCTCAATGTGGAAGAATTGTAACGTGGGACAACATAACTTTTAAACTCTTAGACAAAATACAGAAATTCAAGTAGATCACCGTACAGTTGATCTTTAAAATACACATCTGGAAAATACGTAAGACATGAATGCCTGGCTGAACACACTCTGTGAAACAAAGACTCAAGTACACTGAAGTCAAGAAACAAACACTGGCCATGGCCCTGGGGCCGCACCGGGGCCACAGGCTCCTTTCCCACCCACGAGCGTGACCCCTGCTCCGTTCCACTTCTCGTGCTCTCACTTCAGCTCCGCTCTCCCCACTGACCATAAGTTTGGTTTGTTCTTGAACTTGACATAGAGCTATGGGATGTCTTGGTTCTACTGCTGTGAAGAGACACCATGACCCCAACAACTCTGATAAAGAAAAGCACTTGCCTACAGTTTCAAAGGTTTAGTCCATTATCATCATGGTGGGGAGAATGGTGTGGCATGCAGGCAGGCATGGTGTTGGAGAAGCCGAACTTTCTACACTGGGATCCACAGGCAGCCAGAAGAGAGCCACTGAGCCTGACTTGGCCTTTTGAAACCTCAAATCCCACTCCCTACACGTTCTCCAACAAGGTCACACACCTAAGCCTTTCAAATAGTGCCACTCCCTTAAGCATTCAAAATACATGAATCTGTAAGGGCCATCCTTATTCAAACCACCACATGGCATAAATACACATGCTCCTTAGCAGATGATGTAATCCCATCCTGATGAACCCACTGTAACCTGAAAATCTGTTTAATATACTTCACTTTGGGAACTTTGGCTTTGGGAACATAGCACACTGTAGAGCAGTGGTTCTCAGCCTTCCTAATGCTACAACCCTTTAGTAGTTTCTCATATTATGGTGACCCTTAACCATAACATTATTTTCATTGCTACTTCATTGCTGTAATTTTGCTACTGTTATGAATTGTAATGTAAATATTTTTCGAGCTGGAGGTTTGTCAAAGGGTCAAGACCCACAGTGTGAGAACCACTGCTGTAGAGTGTTGGCTGTGGACCCTGGAGGCCACATGACTGGGAGGTGTGGCTTGTTGCCTCTGCTGTCATCTCAGGATGTATCACACATAAATCACTAGCCTGGGAGAAGACCCAAGTCCAAGATTAAAGGCATGGCTTCTCCTGGGCATGCACATCACTGCCCACCACCAAAGTAAAGCAGTCAAGGCAGGGGCTGTCATCCATGTTCCCTTGCCTGGCTTCTTCTGTGGACTTGTTTGTTAGCTCCATCACCTTGCTGGACACGGGGGCAGTTGTTAAGCTTTGCTGTTCATCAGTGTCCCCACTGGGACTGTGCCACCATTTCCTTACTAGTATTTCAGGTTAGGGTTATGTTGCATTTCTTTATCCAAATGCTGGGCCTTTAGATTATTTCCAGATTTTGGTATTAGGATCAACAGCTGTTCTCTCTCTCCTGTCCAGGACCCTGAGGCCCATATCCTCCCAAGAGCAGAGGATTTTGCTTTTGTGATCTGACTGGACTGTGTGAATGAGATCTCTACCTATCCAGGATCATAAAGCATTAACTGATGAATACCCTGGAGTTGGGGATCAAGAGCTGTGGAACTTCTCCCACCTTGGTTCTTGCTCATAACAAATCCATATTTAAAAGGACTGAACACCCAGAAGTTGTCTTAAATGTCAAACAAACCCGCTGTTACTCTCAATGCATTAAAAAATCTTTTAAATGGCAAGTATTAACATTCTTTTTTGTTTCAAATTAATAGCATCTAAATGTGACGATCTCTGCTTTGTGACTCACAAAAACATTTGCCAATGTTTCAAATTAGACAATTTTGCTTTTAAGACAGAATCAGAAATTTATTGTTTGTGGTATAAGACATTTTAGAGACACTGCTCAGTTGAGTTTGATTCATAACACAAACCAGTGACAAGCTGCCCCAGTGTCCATCTTCTTGAGGTCAGACATCTCCCCAAGGTCGTACTTTACTGCTGTAGAACAGAACTTCTGGTTCCCAAATTTAAACCCAAAATATGGCTTGGGCTTCAAATTATAGCTTGTGTAGGCTACGGAGAATGTCAATTCTGTTGTGTTCAGCACTGATCTGTTGCTTTATTAATATGGTCCTTGGGTCACACCCCTATATGGGTCTCTTGGCATCTCAGTTTTACAACAGAGACATGGCAAGATCACATGGTATAGCACTGGTGAGTGCAGTGGCCATGTTTCATTAACAAGGTGGTGCCCGTGGCAGCAGACGGCTGGAAGTCACTGAGGTTTTGAAGCGACACTCTTATCTTACTATGACTATCTTCCTGGCTGTGGAATGGCTAAAGGCAGCCTGGGAGCTGAGGGTTTATGATCCCCAGGGGCCAGTTTGAGATCTGCTACTAACCTGTTGTAATGTCAGGGGGAAGAGTTTATTATGAAGTTAGCCAAGTTTGATTTTAAAGGACTACCCCTTTATGCTGAGATTTGTCTTTCTTTTGTGTGTGTTTGCCAAAGTGCTTAAGAAAAAAAAAAAACCATGATAAGTGATTATTTGAAAATATTTGGGAGGATAACGGTTGGACCTTGTTTATCATCATATACCCAGTTCCTTATATCATACCTGGCTTGTGACAGAGAAACTACTTAAATGAACAGTAATCCTAGTTTAGTTCTGGAGGGTACCTTCATTCTCAAAGTCAGAGGGCTGGAAAGATGGCTTCACAGGTAAAGGCACTTGCTCCAAGCCTAGTGATTTGAGTTCAGTCCCCAAAACCATATGGTAGGAGAGAACTGACTCCTCCACGTTGTATCATGTGCACACCCACTGCCCACACCCACTGCTGGGACTTGCTACACAGCTCAGGGACTAATCTAACTGGGGTGAGGGGAGTCAAAAAACTACAGATTGACACACAGAAAAGCTAGGATTAGGTGGGCTGTGTACTCTGATGAACGTACACCACCAGCAGCCTGGAAACTTAGCATATTTTATACATCTGAGTGGATATAGTCAAAGGAGGAGGGGGGCAGCTGAATTTTTTTTTTAAGATTTATGTATTTATTATGTATATAGTGTTCTGTCTGCATGTGTTCCTGTAGGCCAGAAGGGGGCACAAGATCTCATTATAGATAGTTGTGAGTTACCACGTGGTTGCTGGGAATTGAACTAAGGTCCTTTGGAAGAGCAGCCAGTGCTCTTAACCTCTGAGCCATCTCTCCAGCCACTGGGGTAGCTGATCTTGGTAGGAGGCCTCTATAGGGGAGCAGTCTCCAACTGTAAAGACCTGGAAGGAAGGAAGGAGCTGTGGATGATACTTTCAGTACACATTGTCAACATCCCAAAAAGGATCAGGAAAGCCTTTGCTATTCCCCATAGATCTGAGGCACTAGGGTCCTTGATGCCCATGCTCATGTCAACAATACACATCCACTTAGAACTGCTCCCCACAATGAACATAATAAAAATATTGAAGATTTTTTTTCAGACTGATGTTCCTGAGGAGTGGCCCAAAGCCTCTACTAGGCTCAATGTGTCTCCCCAATTTATATGCACACAGAGCTTCAGGAGCAATCCAGTTAGCATGAAGTCAGAAAGGATTAGGGTGGGCCCAGATACAGTGACTACTGTCTTGCAAGACTGTGTGTCTCCCTGGAACAGAATCAGGGAGAAGGCTTCATGATGGGGCTACAAACCAAGCAATGCTGACAACCTCCAGAAGCTAACAGAGCAAGCAAGAGTCCTCCACCTGCGTCTTGGGACTTCTGATCTCCTCATGAAGGAATGCACTGTTGTCATCTTGAGCCTCTTAGCTCATGGTACTTCATTGACAGAAAGGAGGCCAGGCTACTGGGTGTGTCAGGAGGCAGAGGGAAAGGGTAAGATTTCCAGGGACTAGTGGCATCTCCTAATCTCTGCACCATGGAGTAAAGAGGAGAACGCCTAGCAGCTTCCTCAAGGTCAAACTGAGGACTCTGAGGAATCATTGTCTAGAGAACACTTTTCTATTGTAGTCATGGACAAGTCAGAAAATGCTTTGGTATGGTGTAGGAAGGGTACTTCTTAGGAATCTCTCTGTCTCTCCCTCCCTCCCTCCCTCCCTCCCTCCCTCCCTCCCTTCCTCCCTCCCTCCCTCGCTTTCACTCATGCGTGCACGCACACACACACTAAAAAAAGATAGAGATATTATGGTGTTAAAAAGATTCACTAAATCTGGGTTATCAAGCCATATCTATAAAACGGACTATGAAGCAAGACGGTGGTAATCTCAGATCCTGACAGAATTCACACTGGAAGTTTACAAGGGAGGGTATGACTTCAGAGAGACCACACGGTCTCATCCTGCCACTGAACAGAGAACATATTAATTCAGTTTGGCCACCTGGGGCCCATTTAGTGCACTAGAGCAGTAATTTGCTAAATGGGTCCCTCATAGTAAAATAGAATGAGTAAACACTGAGCAATTTAGGATGGTAAACCACTAGTAGCTCAAGGGATACACAAATGTGAAGCTATAATTAGGTCTCCTGTTCATAATGTACAAACTAAACATAGTACATGGTATATTGTATCTTTCTGAGTTTATTTCTGGACACAGCTGAGCCCTAATAGTTCAGATAGGAACTATCCCAGCTATTAATTCATGTTTCCATTAAAATTCCAGCTGCTTATATTACAAAATAATTTCAAAGGTGGTTTCTTTTATCTTAGATGTAAGGATGCACCAGGATTAACTTAGAGCAGCAAGTCAGTTATAAACCACGCAGCAGAAAGTAATAGAATATTATGTTCTCTCTAAATTTAGCTGTGGAAATATTTTAGCAAGTTGATATCAGGGTTTACAGCCTCTACATCAGATGTTTCTTTTCATCTTTTAGCATTTTAAGTTATGATTCTTTGGGGCTGGAGACACAGCTCAGCAGGTAAAGCCACTTGCCACTAAGTCTGACAACCAGAGTTCAGTTCCTGGGACCCACATGGTAGATGCTTACTACACTATGGTTGGTCCTTTGTCTTCTGTATGTGCACCAGGGCACAGATGCACACATACACACACACACACACACACACACACACACACACACACACACACACGGTTAAAAGAAAGATGCCATTCATTGTGCTTGCTCAGCATGCAGAAGGACTTGGGTTCAAGCTCCAAAACAAAGTGATTGCTTGGAAAGTGTGGCTAGGCAGAAACAGCAGAGGATTGCATGCCTGGAATGCTTCACAGGGTAGGGCATAGTGTGATGTGCTATGGGGTTAGGATGATGCCTTCCCTACCCCCAACTGTTAGAAGCTGCCTGGAAGACATTAAAAACAGCAACAACAACAAGAACAACAACAACATTCTTCTTTTATGAGCAGCCCTTGTACAGTGTGGGCTGGTAAGGCGGCCTGAGTGATAGTCTGTGATACC
>CABHPQ010171392.1:33076-46813 GCA_902168405.1 Peromyscus aztecus | reverse complement strand
CCTATACTTCCTGTCTGGCTACTGGCCAATCAGTGCTTTATTAACATATTTGTCATACAGAACATCCCACAGCATGAGGGGGTTGGGAGCAGGAAGTGAGAATAATGAAAGAGATATCTTGGTGGAGTGGGGAGCATTTGGGGGTTAGGAAGAAACCCGGTGATGGAGAAACTCCCAGGAATCTACAAGGATGACCCCAGCTAAGACTCTTAGCAATAGTGAAGAGGGTACCTGAACTGGCCTTCTCCTGTGATCAGATTGGTGACTACCCTAAATGTCATCATGGAGCCTTCATCCAATAACTGATTGAAGCTGATGCAGAGATCCACAGCCGATCACTGGGCTGAGCTCCAAGAGTCCTGTTGAAGAGAGAGAGAGAGAGGAAGGATTGTGCGAGCAAGGGAGAACAAGATCATTATGGGGAAACCCAGAGACAGCTGACTTGATCTCATGGGAGCTCACAGACTCTGAACTGACAGCTAGGGAACTTGCATGGAGTTGAATTAGACCCTCTGCATGTGTGTGACAGTTGTGTAGCTTGGTCTGTTTGTGAGGCCCCTAGCAGAGGGATCAGGCCCTGTCCCTGGCAGTTGAGCTGGCTTTGGGGAACCCAAACCCCAAGCTGGGTTGCCTTGCCCAACCGTGGTGCAGGGGGAGGAGCTTGGTCCTGCCTCAACTTGATGTGCCATGCTGTGTGGACTCCCATGGGAGGCCTGCCACTTTTTGAATGGAGGAGGGGTGGATGGGCAGGGAGGTAGGAAAAAAGTGGGGGGAGGGAACGAGAGGACAGAAGGGAGGGGAAACTGGTCAGTACGTAAAATTAATGAAAACAATTAATGAAAAATACCTTATCATTTGTCCTTTAAGGTGAGATTTCAGGCCCTATTCTTTTCTTTACTTCCTTTCTTCCAAGTTGTGTACTAATGAATGAATTATTAAAGATGTAAAAAGGAGAGCAAACAAAAATTGTGTGAGGGGTGGAGACACAGCTCTGTATTCAAATGCAGGCTTGGCATGTATGAGGCCCTAATTTCCATCTTGAGCACCAAGAGATTGAAACTAAGATATTCAACCTCCCCGACTCCTGGAATCACGGTATAGAGAAGGGAGGTGTCTTAGTCACAGCTGCTGCAAAGAGACACCATGACCACGGCAACGCTTACAAGAAAAAAATTTAATTATAAGCTGGCTTATGATTTCAGAGGTTTAGTCCATTATCATCAGGGTGGGGAACATGATGGCATGCAGGCAGACATGATGCTGGAGAAGTTGAGAGCTATAACCCGAACCACAGGCAGCAAGGAGGGTGGGGCTGAACCTGGCATGGGTTTTCAAAACCTCAAACCAACACCCAGTGACACACTTCCTCCAGTACTCCAATAAGGCCATACCTATCCCAACAAAGGCCACACCTCCTAATCCTTCTCAAACAGTGCCACTCCCCGGTGACTAAGCATTCAGATATATGAGCCTTTGGAGGATATTCTTATTTAAACTACCACAAGATGGCTGGTGTTTTAAACAGTGTATATAAAGAAAGTGTGTGTTGGGGGGAAATCCCAGGATCCCCAGGTCAGGGAATAACAAGGACCTGTGGGTGCCACTAAGTCAAGCATGCACAGAATAAAGTATTAGGGCAATGATGGAAACATCTAAGATCTAAGACTCTAATCTCAGGAACACTGAGATCTGCAGTAACGAAACAGCTTTCCTATGGCGTTCAATCAGCCATGTCCTCTGTGCCTTCTGGGTGCTCTTTGCCATACCAGCTCCTTTCAGAGAAGCTGTGCCTTGTCAAAGACAGAGAACCAACTGGAGAGACCCTGTACACCTTCTACCTCCCCACAGGCAGTGTGACTTCCCTGTGACCCCTGGGTGACATCCTCTCCCACACAGTCATGCCAGCAGCAGTGGCAATCGGCACTCTGGGAAGAGTCTCTTGCCTACTTTTGCTTTGTCCTGACAGGGGTGGCAGTTTCCCTAACCTCTGAACCAACCACTCGAGGGGCAGATTAAGAGATAGCCACCCATGTGGGCAGGGCCATCTGTCAACCCTCCAGGAATGGTGGATGCCAGCGTGTCAGAGCAGGTAACAGCATCGCAGGTCATCAGGTTGAGCCTTTGACTTCTAAAACTGGCATCCAGGCTCTTCCTGTTCCCATGACGACGACGAGATATGTTGCCTCCAGGTTCACCTGCCATTGTTTCCTTTTCCTCTCTGATCTCATTTCCCATATAAAAAAAAAAAAATAGAATGCAGGAAGAACAGATAAGTAGGATATAAAAAGCATTCGGGACTGTGATCTCCAACCTCTTTTAAGTGCAACCCACAAGAAGAAACAAATCTTGACCATGATTCAGGATGCATGCGTATGTGCAGAACCCAAGAACCAAGTGCTCATGATACTATCCTGAAACGGGGCATGTTTGGAGATGGCTGTGTCCACTAAACTGAATTCATGACAGAGAGTGTAGGTCAGACTGACTTAGGGAGTGTCTTTGCATAGAAACCATATAAAAATATTACTGGTTTTAAATAAAAAGCCGCGCTGGTTACCGTGTGAGGAAAGGTCAGAGGCACAACAAAACCCAGTATCAGTGCTTTATTAGGAGGAGGGGGTGGGGACAGAAGAGAGCGTGGCCAGGCCCGGGGCAGAGACATGTGCAGGAGAGAGAGAGTGGGGGAGGGGAGAAAGAGCAGAAGAGAGGGGAGGAGTCTGTGTCCTACTTTTCCAGGATCTTTCTGCACATGCACAGGTGGGCTTACGGAGGTACGCCACGCATGCGCTGGTTGTGTGACTGTGCTGCACGCATTCGCACAATCACTCAGCGCATTGATGATGTAAGACGTAAGACCCCTTGCTTAACCACTGAACTGGAGTGAGTGGCAGAATCCTAACAAATATATGCTGAGACATAGACTATGAGCTGGAAAATTAACTCATAGTTGAGTCTAGGAAACAAACCTGAAATAATGCAGAAAGGGAGAAGGGAAGAGGGAAAAAAATGTGACAAGCCACTTATGGAGGCAAACTGGAGCCCAGTCAGTCATACTGGGACCTCATGCAGATAATGTAGAACATATTGCAGAAGTGCCCCCTCCCCCAGGATCACGAAACCAGGTCTGTAGTTCCCTGTATCTTGGAGTTAAGAATTCCCACTGGGAATAGTTAACCCCCAAAAAACATCTTTCTTGCTCTGGAAGAGTTGAGTAGATCCCAGGGGGCACAGAAATCCCCCAAGCAGAGAGATGCTGGAGACGCTGGTGCCTGGGTGAGAAGCCATCCGCAGCCAGAGCCATCTATCTATCTTTACTGCAGGCAAATGAGCCCTGAGCTAGACAGGTGGATGGCATTTGGAAGAGACGTCAGTAGCCTCTGCCCCAGAAATGCCACACTGTCCCACGCTGTCATGCACTCCTTGTTAATCCCCCTTCCTAGATTCTAAAACCAAAAAGCCCCAAATAGGCCAAGTCGGGCAGAAAAGGTCAACACGACAAGAGGGGCTGTGCCCCTGCTTTAACTCGGGTAAGTACCGAGGGTCCCTTCTTATAGTTCTCTTCATTGTAGCGTTCCTGGCCTCAAGTAGTGAGGGAGAAGTTCCCTGCGATCTGTAATCCAACTGTGGAGGGAGACTTCTGATTACAGCCTTTGCTTCTGCTTTGAACTCTCTACCCACCCTCAGCAGTGGATGTCGGACAGCTCGCCACCTCCGTGACACTTGGGCCTGTAGACTGGCCCAGGAAGCCAAACAGAAGGCCTGAGAACATTCTCCCTCTAAAAGGACTTTGAAGATTTTGAGGTCGCAAGATGCCGTGTAATTACAAATTGTCATCATAGCACAAACATGTCTGGGTGGACAAGTCCAAGGGACAAGGGAATTCTCACCAATGACCAAGCCCTTGAACTCGCTGATCAAACACACATGTCAAGTTTCCCAGGCCTGGCATGTTCACCTAGCAGCATGTGCAGTCCATCTGGAACACATGGCCAGGGCAGGCAGACAGGCACTGGGCTGCTGGCAAGAGAGACATGGACACTTGGAGGGCTTCTGCCAGTAGTCCTGGGGTTGAGGAGCTGCCCAAGTCCTCTGAGCTTGCTTTCTCTAGACTGTGGAAGTGCTTTGAAGGGTGGGGAAGGACTCTGTCACAGTCCTCAGAAAGGATCAAACAGAATGTGGCGTCTTGGTTGTGAAACTTGGAATGCCCCCACTTTGGTCACTGCCCTGAACTTTCTGTCCCTTCTTCAGATGCATGAACTGTACAAACAAAACCAGACAATGGAAAAATGCCGGAGTTTGTCCAAAGAACATTCTTTGTCCAGTTTCATGTAATCACTTTGCTTTAAGCTCCATACCAAGGCCTAACACATGGATCTGCTCTCTTTATCTTAATTCCTCTCTTGTCAACATGTACTACCGTAGGAGCACAACCGTGGAATTCCTGCACTTACAAGGCCTGGGGCAGAGCAATCAGTGGGAAGACAGGGCCTCTTAGCTGTGGTTCTCAAGAGGATTTTATTGAAAGACGAAAATCATTCATATAAATGAAGACATATCAACGGGAGACACCAGATAAGGACCAAAGAAGTGGTCTCAATAGTTGATGCAATCCAGGTTAGACATATTCGCATATGAGGCTGCCTCGAAACTTATTTCTTTCCACGTTCTTAGGAATGACCTTCCATCAACCATCCCTGATTTTCTAGTATATACATTGGTTTCCTCTTCACTGGATACTTCCACCTGGGCCTTCAATTATTTTCTATTCAAAACAAAGTAAATTGCTTATTATTTTTATGTGTATGTGTGTGCTCTGGCATGAGTTTGTGTGCTCTGTGTACATGCAAGAGCCCTCAGAAGCCAGAGGAAGGTAAATCCCAGGCAACTCAAGTTACAGGTGGTTGTGAGATGCCCTGTGAGTGCTAGAAATTGAACCAGAGTCTTCTGCAGGAGGAGCAAGTGCTCTTAACCACTGAGCCGCCTCTCTGGCCCTGCCTTTCTTCATTCTTAGTAGCCATCTAAAGAGTCCCACTGTGCAGAGAACAGCCCTGTGGCTCTTCCGTTCCCTCAGTTTCATCCTTATCATCGTTTTCTTTTGTTTTTCTCACACGATTTCTTTTTCTAGTTTTTTAGAGTAGCCCACCAAGTAACGGATTTTATTATCTTCATAAACATTATAAACATATTCACCTTCCTTTGTTTTCATTTGTTCCCATTTTCCACTACCTTCCTTCAAGTCTCCTGCCCCCTCAGGCTGATTCCATTCTTTCACCTAAATAACTTTAAATACACATTTTTTTAAAAATCAATATACATAGAAAACGGCAAAATCATGGGCATAAATGTGTCCAGATGAACATGCTACCTCTTGAACAAGCAGGACATCGCCAGCCCTGTGACAGCCATCAACACAGAGCTCCCTTCTGGTTACTCCCCTTCTGAGTAGGAACCATTTGCATGAGTGGTTTAGTGTCCTTCCTGCCCTCCTCCAGCACTGAAGAAGCATCTAGCTGCCAGGAGAGTCAGCAGTCAAAAGCTCTCAGCCCAATCCTTCTCCAATGCTCCAGGGATGAAGAGAGCCTTATCCCAGGTCCTGCATCCTTCCTGAGTGTTGCTAGGAAAACAATTGGGCTGTGAAGGTCCAGTTCCCACCCTGAAAGGCCAGAGCCCTTGCACAGCTGCTCCACGGGCTAGCTAGGACCCGGATTGTGACTTCACCTCCTTCTGCCTGTATCCTTCACCCCTCCAGGTGCTTATCTCAGATTACAGCCCTAATAAACTTCCTGTATTCCAATTCTACTTCCCAGAGACCACAGGAAATGATATCACTACTTAACTCCTAACAAGAATGAAATTTCATGCTAACACGCAGAGTGGGATATTTAGGGTGTAGCTTCTTTGTTAGTCATTCTGTGTGAGGTTTATACTGTACACAACAGTCACTGGTTCTTTTTTATTGTAAGATTTATGTCATTCTTTAGGGAAGTAGACTATAGCGTACTTACATCTTTAGTGCTCTTGACCTTTTAAATCTTTTCCCACTTAAGGTTATTACAGGCAATGCCACAGTGACCTTTTCTGTATGTGCCTTTGGTTGTGTGCCCATGTAAGAAGTGCTGTTGAGAGTACCCCTGAGCTACAGCCTCTGCTGTGTAAGGCATATTCATGTCTAGCCTAGTGGGCATCATAGAGAAATGTCCAAAGGATTGTACCAATTTATACCCCAATTAGTGGAGTATGAGAGTGCTTCCTAGCCCTTAACAGAAAAGATTTGGAATCTCTGATGTAAGGCAAAGAAGGAGAGGAACTGAGGTTCCAAGATGGAATAATCCTTGCTAAGTCATCAAGGAAGGAAGAGCAGCGTGTTTAGGAGGGAGAGACCCGGGGGATGGGATGCAGTTTGTATCAGACATCCACAGACTTTTCTAAAACAGACAGATAGTGATGGGGTTTGTCTGCCAGCCACAGGTCTTTGTTGCCACTAGCCAGCTTTGTAAGTGAAAAGCAGTCACGAGACTGAGGAAAACTCAAAGTGGATATGTGCTGATAAATTTTAATTAGGGACAACGACATTTTAATTTTCATGCAATTTTCACATTGTTATAAATTATTACTCTTTGGACTTTTTTTCCCCCTCAGTCATTAGAAAACATAAGACCAAATCTTACCAGGTAGGTTAAACAAGAACAAACTGGTCTGGGCTTGGCTGGTAGGGCATAGGTCACTGACTTTTTTTTTTTTTTTTTCAGACTGTGGAAGCTTAAATTAAAAAAAAAAATCTGAGTTTTGTGTGGTGACACACATTCTAAATCCCAGCCCTCAGGAAACAGAGGCAGGCAGATCTGTGTGTCTGAGGCCAGCCTGGTCTACATAGTGAGTTCTAGGCCAACCAGGGCTGCATAGTGAGACTCTGTCTCAAATTAAAAATAAATAAATAAATAAATAAAAAGGAGGAATCGAAATTATATTTGGGAAGTGAAATATTTGCGCTTTGGGGGGAATGTATAATGCTAATAAAATGGAGGTGAAATGATATTTAGTGTAGATGGAGGAGGACATAGACAGTGGGGTAGCCAGGTAAAAACAACCTGTGTAAACTTATGAGGCCTAGTGAGGATTTATTACCTACTGATGACAGACAAAAAACGCTAAAGAGACAGAAAGATGCAAGTATGTGCTTGAATGCATTAGGGGGGCTGGAGTGGGCTCAGTGGTAAAGAGCCTGAGTTCAGTTCCTAGTGCCTGTATCAGGCAGCCCACAACTCCTGTAATATAAGCTCCAAAGTACTTGATTTCGCTTGCCTCCAGGGGCACCTAGATCCATGCAGGCACACATGCACATGCTGTGGACTTTGCTTATTGTTAATAAAAAAATTAGCCAATAGCAGAGCAAGAAGATATTGAGAGAGACAGCCTGATGCAAAGAGAATGATGGAAGGAAGAAGAGAAGAGTCAGGAGAGTCGAGGGAGATGCAAGCCAGCTGCTGGGAAAGCAGGACATGTAGAAAATGAGGTAACAGGCAAAGAGCCATGTGGCAAAGTATAAATAGAAATATGGGTTAATTTAAGTGTAAGAGTTAGCTAGTAACAAGCCTAAGCTATCAGTCGAGCATTTATAAGTAATATTAAGCCTCCTAGTCAATTATTTGGGAAGCAGCTGCCAGGTATTTGGGAACAGGCAGGCAGGAGAGAAATGTCTGATCACTCACACACACACACACACACACACACACACACACACACACACACACTTAAAAGTAATAAAATATTAAGAATTAAGACAAGGATTTGCTGGCTGATAGGAGAGAAGGAAGCATCCATGCCTGGCACAAGGGTTTTGAACACAGGACTGGGCAAATGAGAACCCAACAGTGCAGGGAACCAACAGGGCTCGGTACTGATAGCATGGGCTCTGGGGCCCCATTGTCTCAGTCGGAAGCCTGTCTGCGTGAATACCAACTGGAATCTGTCTCTCCTTCTGAGACAAGGAGAATAGCAATAACAACTTTACTGGGTTATTAAAACAATTAAATCAGACAGTTGTATGAAGTACTAGAGTGGTACTGGGCACTGAAGAGTGGCCTGGCTCTCGTTATTAATTGTGTAGCTTCATTTTTAAAAATCCCTCAAGATAAAATGTTAAAGGCAGGAGGGACAGAAGTTTAAGGGACAGAAGTAACATTTTGCTCTGGACAAATGAGTTTCAACAAAAGGCTATGACAGTTGGCTGTGGGGGCTCAAGGAGGCCAGGCAAAGCACTGGAGAAGGTGTGTGTACTTGTGGAGAGCCACCAGATTCCACAGATTCCACAGGAGGACAGGAAAGGGAACAGGGCCAACAACATCAGCCTGAATGCACAGGGAGATGAAGAGCCCAGGTTCTGGTTAAGTCTCCTGCCTCTTGCCCACTACAAACCCTAAGGGAGGTCATTTGGCTTCTCTCTGCCTTAGTTTTCCAGTCTATACAATGGACACAACCACAGTACTTACTATCTGGAATTGTTGCAGACTATTAACGGTAAATGGTGAATCTGTTTGAGTCTATTTTCTGGTGCTACCACAGAAATACCTGAGATTGGGAGCTACAGATATCTCCCAGTTTGTTTTCTTTATTTTGGCTCACAGATCTGAGATGTTCCAGATTAGGCAGCCCTATCTGAGAAAGGTATCCCGCCTCCCCCAACTCCTGGTAGAGAGCCAAGGGGGAGCATGGACATGTATGAAAGAGACAGAGCACAGGGGATAGCCCTCTTAATAGCAACTCACTTTCACAATAGCTAACCCAGTCCACTAAGGAAGGCATTAATAAGGATTATTCCCTCAATACCGCCACATCAGGACCCAGGCCTCAGCAATGTGCACTTGATGTAGGCAAACCATATTCAAACCACAGGAGAGGGCCATACAGAACCCACCCACAGCAATGAGGGTCAGAGAAGGGTTGAGCTCTGTTATTGTGACTGTATTTAGAGAAGCATGGAACACAGGAGAGGTGCACACAAAAGGCACAGAGGAGTTACCCAGCGTGGTAAGGCAGGACTTTTCTGCCTCTGCATTTGACAGAAACAGCATGAGGGGGGGAGCATGGTGTTCCAGCTCACACTTTCAGTCTATGATACTGGGGAAGACGTGCCAGGATAACTCCATCCACGGTGGCAGGAACGTGTGCGGCAGGTGTTCACACGATAGTTAGCCAGAAAGCCAAGAGTGGGGCCAGAACCAGGACAAAGCTGTGTCTTCAAAGGTAGGTCCCAGGATTGGCAGCCTGGTCCAGCAGATAGGGCACCTGCTGCAGTGTAATCCACGCCTGGGCACCTGAATTTGATCCTGAACACACACACACACACACACACACACACACACACACACACACACACACAGTAGTCTTAAAAATAAAGAAGGTAGACCCTAAATGACCTAGCTCTGCCCACTGTGAGGGCACCTCACAAATAGCCCCCATTCTGTAAAATTTCATGGTCTTTCAAGACAGCAGCATATTCTGAGAACATGTTCAAAACATGGGTTTGCAGGAGATATTTGAGATTCAGATCTCAGTACTCTCAACTACACGGCATGAAGGGTCCAAACAAGGACTTTTTGGAGAGCTTGATGGACTCTGTCAGAACTTATGGGCAAAATCCACAAGTTAAATGTGGATAGGGTTGGCTTCAGGAAGGTGTCATGTCCCCCAATCCCTACCCCATCTTACTAATTGGTAAACACTTTGTCCTAGTTAGCTTTCAATTGCTGTGATAAACACCATGACCAAAAGCAATTTAGGAAAGAGTTTAAGTCAGCCTGTAGATTATTCAGTCCACTATCAAGGGGACGCCAAGGCAGGAACCTGGAGGCAAGAGACCATGGAGGGGCATTGTTTACTAGATTGCATCCAGGCTCACCTTCTGCTACTTTTCTTTTAATGCTTTTTAAAAGATTCATTTATTTTTGTATGAGTAAGAAAGTTTTGCCTACCTGTATGTATGTGTACCACATGTGTGCAGTGCCCTTAAAGGCCAGAAGAGGGCATCAGATCCCCCTTCAACTGAAGTTACAGTTGTGAGCCGCCATGTGGATGTTGGGAACCGAACTGTCTTCACCTCCTCACACTTCTACCCTCTGTCTTCTGCAAAAATAAGTGCTCTTAACAGCTGAGACATGTCTCCATCCCTAAGTTTCTTATACGGCCCAGGTTCACTTGCCTAAGGATGGTGCCTCCCACAGTGGGCTGAACGCTTCTATATCAATTAGCAATGTTGCAGTGAAGAAAATGCCCCATGGGCAGATCAGATGGAGACAATTCATCATCTGAGGTTCTCTTTTTTCCAAGTGTGTCTGTTAATATTCTGACCCGCCCCTTGAAATCCCACCCCTTGGTGCTGCCTTGCATCCTGACGTAAAAGTCTCATTCTAAGGAAAAACTCCTCCCCTTCCTCTCTCTCTCTTCCCCTCTCTTCCTTCCCACCATGAGGTGCGTACACCTCTCTTTCTCTCCTTTCTGTCTTTTCTGTCTCTTTATCTCCTATTATAATAAACCATTTCTGAGGGGATACAGCACCTGGATGTGAAGGACTTTCAACACGCCACCCCCCACTGCATCTGCCCAGCATGTTTCCTTGCATGTAATATATCATAACAGTGTCAAGTTGACAACCCAGATCACCCATCACACACTGTACTTAGGTTCTTGGTGTGGGGGTTGGAGGAAGTTGGATGAGGGGTGGAGATCAGCTTAGAAACTGAGAAGTTTCTTAGTGATCACAGCCTCTCTATTGTCACCTTGGTCGTTTATGGAGAAGTCATAGTGAACAGCTCTACTCAACCAATTAAAAAATGCTAATGAGGAAATGGAGTGGTATGGGTAAGTCAGAAGGACAGGTCTGAGTAGGGAGGCAGAGAACGGACTTCAGGATTTGTCAATACACAACATCCAAGAGAGATCCTTTGAAGAATAGTGCTGTTTATGTCATAAATATGTTAATGATGTCCTTTCAATGAAGAAGCACTGTAATGTGAATACCTGTGTCCTGATAGGCTGAGAGAGGAAAAGGAGGCTGATCTCCAATTTATATGTGTTCTCCGTGCCAGACCCTCTGGACATTCTCACGGCTCCTTTACCTTCACGTCATGTTGGGCATGGATCCTTCCTGACACAATGGCCTGGAACAGGCAGGATTGTATTTGAGGTACCCAGTATCCAGAAGGCACAGGGGCATCAGGTTTTATGACAGTTCTTCACAGAGTCAATAGATGTAATCTCATGGCCCCTCTCACAGACATGACACTAGCCTGTCCCTGAGTCTGTTTCTGAGTTATGATGAGTTCTGAGATCTGATTCCTGAAATATGAAAAACCATGCTTCTCACTGCCTCAGATCTTTTCCAGAATAGAAAAATAGCCTAGGTGAGAAGGCACCCTGAGGTTCAGCTGAGTTTGTTCTCTTAAGAATACAATAGTTGAAACTGGACCTGGTGGTGCACGCCTTTAATCCCAAAGGTTGGGAGGCAGGTGGACTTCTGCGAGTTCAGGGCCAGCCTAGTCTACATAGTGAGTTCCAGAACAGGCAGAGCTACATAGTGAGATCCTGTGTCAAAAAACAACCAAGGAGGAGGAGGAGGAGAAGATGACAATATTTGGATTTGGCTGGGCCTGTCATTAAAGCCATATAATTCTAGAAACCCAGACACTGAGCAGGAGAATTACAAGTTGAAGACTTGCTTGGGCAACTTAGACCTCATCTCAAAATTAAAAGCAGTTGGAAATACAGTTTGGTGTTAGAACACTTGGCCTAGCATGTGCAAGGTCCTCTTGAGGATCAATTCCTGGTACATATAATATGTAGCATGTACATGTACACACACACACACACACACACACACACACACACACACACAGACACACAGACACACAGTATTCACTAAAGGACAGGAAATAAAATATGTGAATGATACTGAAGTGTAACCAACAAGGAGTACAGCTTTAGTGAGCCCAGCTGCTGCTCTCTATTGATGGGTTCTTCTGTTTCTGGAAGCCAGTCATACAGTTAGGCTAGCAGGACACAGGTCTGGATACTGTAATCCTCCGAGTGGTTTACTCGGTGGAGCTCTTCAGGCCTGCAACTGAGTCTTCCCCAAGGACCTTCCCCCACCCCATCAACATTATGCTCATAAACCATTGCTGCTTAATCTGAAACACATCAGATTTGCTTGCCTTTTCGTTTGAGTTTCAAGTGGCAGGTCACAAGGGTAAGGTCTGGACTCTAAAAGTAAGTACAAGTTCTGATTATATTTCTTCACATTATGCTTTTGATTGTTTTGATTTGATGGGTTGCACACCCCCTACCACACACACCGGGCTCCTTGGGACTAAACTAAATACATATACTTTCCCAGTCACCCTTGAAATTGTTTCCTTGAGGTCTCTCTAGTATTCTATGACAGACTCTTGCTAAAATCTTGCCTCAGAGCCACAAAATTACTACATAGTAATAAATACTCCACAGAGACCATGGACGTGTCTCTTAGAATACAGACTCTGTTGAGAACCACCAGCTTGGCTAGTGAGATGAAGCAATCACAATGCGTTGAAATACCAGGCGAGACCAATGTTTGCTTTCCTGAAGTGATTTCTCCTCTGACTAAATGAGAAGATGGACAGACACTGAATCAGCAAATCACTTGAGCTTGTATGACAATGACCTCCAGGTCACAGTATCTCGGTCCAGGAACCACTTCCTCGTTACATGACCACAGATAAAATCGCTTCCTGTCTCAGTTTTCATGGCTGTAAAATGATAAGTGGAGAGATCCATTTAGGCTCCTAAATCACCACTCAGTGTCCACTATTGTTAGACTGGAGTTGCTGTTGTTAAGAAATACCCAATAATGTTAATAATGATAACTGCCATTTTTAGCATCTGTTTCTTTTGAGATGATGGGCATGGAAGGAAACAGTTGGGGGACATTGTCCACTTATTTGAAAGTCTAAAGAAGAAAGCTAGAGGCTGTTGTACACTTATTTGAGAGTCTAAAGAGACAAACTGAGAGCTGTGAGACAGACTGTTAGCAGTTCCCAGCCCATCTCTTAGGCTAATCTTGAGTTAGGGGAAATTGGAGACGTTGGATCTCATGCAGAGTTTATGAGACTCCGGACAAAACCACAATGCTTTGAGACCTAGAGACATTCAGTGGGAAGGAAAGCCAGCTTCCTCGTGGCTTAATACATGAAACCTGCTGTCCACAACCCAAATATCTCAAAAATACGTAGGAACACTGAAGATAAAGGGGTAACTCTGTGGGTGAACACAGTGTCTTCACATGGTGGGAACACTGAAGACAAAAGGAACACTGACTGAACACACTGGCTGAACCTGGCGTTTTCTCAGAGCGATATCAGTCGGAAGGCCAGTAAGGTGAAAACGGAGATGTAACAGGGTGGAAGTCCTAGGCTACACGGAGGCAGGGACCAGGGCTCACATCTGCTCTCAAGAAGCGTCAGACAATACCTAGGAGAAAGACACTTAAAGACAGGTGAGAAGATGCAAAAACTGGAAACCTTGTTAAAGTGGGAGGAAACTTCAGTATGGCTGACATCGCTGTGACGTCAGGGGTACCTACAAAAAATTATGAATAAAAACTGCTTTAAAGGGATGGGGGAGTGTCTCCGTCAAAAAAGAGCTTGCCACGCAATCATGAGAATCTAAGTCCCATCCCTTAGAAGCCACACAGAAAAAGACAGGTGT
>CABHPQ010171392.1:0-29000 GCA_902168405.1 Peromyscus aztecus | reverse complement strand
CACACACACACACACACACACACAGAGAGAGAGAGAGAGAGAGAGAGAGAGAGAGAGAGAGAGAGAGAGGAGATGCAACCTGTCATTCATATTGCAGCAGGCCTCTAATGAAAAGATGTGCTTACTAAACAGATTTCATGGCAGGAATTATTCAATTTACAAAGCATTCATCATTAGAATTTCTTTGTATTCATCCAAAGATGAAGATAATTTACATAATTCTAGCTACATCAACAGTTTTATGAACACACTTGTGGTACATGCAGAGTCCCCCATTGCCTTCCTTCAATATAAGCGCAGGCAAACACAAACACAGAAACACTAACACACACACACACACACACACACACACACACACACTCCTCTATGCTGATACTCCAAAGTGTACAGCACTTCCCTTCCCCAGTAGCAGGTTTATAAACATAAGACAAAAGGAACCTCCTGACCGTCCTACACTCATTCTGCCTTCCAAGTCTGGCATGATGCATGGTCTTTAGCCAGCCTAGTCTGTTCTCACTTTATGGATAATAAACTAATGCCCCTCACACAGTAGGTGTGTTAGCCCAAGTCAGAGAATTTGCTAGTGGTGAAGCTGGCACCAGAACCTAGGCTGTGATCTTCATGTCTCCGCCTCCGGTCTTCCCACTCCATCTGGCCCAGTTCCCTCCCTTAAGACAAGGGTTTTTCATCTCCAGAGCCCTCCAGAGAAGGCAACCTTACAGTTTGTCTGGAGGGGTGGGCGGGGTAGGGGGAAACCTTTCTAGATTTATTATTGTGCCATCTATCATAACCCTCTTCTGACTTAATCTAATCAGAATCATCCACCATACAGAAGGAAGGTCACATCTGCTGAAGATGAGTCAAAGTGATCCCCACACCATACAACATGCAGATGCTGCTGCCTAAAGTGATTTAATAACCCAACATTCTAGGTTTATTGTTGTGTTTTCATTAAAAAAATATTTTTGCTAGGCTAAATTCTTTCAACTTTATCTCAAAGCCCTGTTCTTCTTTAATGATAATAACGGACTCCCCCAAACCTAGGTGATGTTCTGAGCACCCTACTTAAAAGGGCGGCCCAGGTTGAGATGTGGGAGGATGGCACCCAGATCCTGGGCAGCTGTGCAGCTGTGCAGCACTGACCTTGGTTGAAAGGTATCCCAGACTTTCAAACAATTTTAGTTGCTCTCCCGTGATTAGAAGTGAGTTCCCACAAGATTAAATCACCTCTTCTATGCCTGAGACCCTGAGCCGTCATCTATTTGGATCCAAGTGTAGAAACACATTATATCTATTGTTACAAGAGATTTTATTTTTTAAGTCACTTAATATATGACTTCTTGGAGGCCTGATCTGCCTTCTCTTTGAGGTGGAAATATTTGTCACAATCTTGTTCTGCTGCCCAATAAATCAAAATGTTGAGCCTCTTGTAATAAAAATAGTTGCTTTGAAGTATGACCTTAAATGTCTAATTTCCTACCAGCAATAATGAGTCTCCATCCAGCCATTTGAGGGGACTGGTTCTTTTTTCCTGTCCTTTTTTTAACATGTGAGCTGTCTAATGACAGGATTTTGTATTCCAGATGTTTTGGCGAGAGAAAGCAGTAAGCAATCATATACATCTCAGGCCTTCATACCACCCAAGTAGCTGTTACGTCACTGGCCAGTGTGAGCCTATCCAGACAATCCCTTCCCTCTCCTTGTATTTAATGTTGTAACCCTTTAGTCAGCCACACAGAATAACAGACATTCTTCTCTACAGTTAGTATTCTACAGACACTCAAAGAGAGGGGAAAAGAATAAAAAAAAACCACACAGAAGTTCAATCCCACATGGTTTTAATCAGAAGAAAAGAAAGAGATGGTTTAATTAAGTAATGAGACTAGAGTCCCTGGTGGTTAATAAGGTAATTTGCCACATGATTAAAGGTGTGTGCAGAAAAATTTCTGGGGTAACATTGGCATCCAAGTGGAACTCTTTGGAAACAGAGTCACTGCAGTACTGTAACTCTTTAGAAACAGGAGGAGGGAAGAACAGAGGTGTGTGGGGATTCCTTCATTCTAATCTCAATACTTTGAAGAGGACGGGGACTGCAGAGCCACGAAGACCAGAAATCAGTAGCCTGGCAGCTGCTTTTCACAGTGAACCTCTGTCCTCTGGGCTGAGAGTACAGAGGCAGCATGAAGCTGAGGGGGGAGCAGGAGGCAGGGGCTGCTCCCACCACCCTCTGGGGTGGATGAGAGGTGCCAAGTTCTGACGAGTGAGGACTCAGCTCCTCCATGCTTATATTTCCCATCTACCTTCTTGCCTCTGACTCTTCCCCCATGAGCTCCACACCAGTGTGTCCCTATGGTCTCCTGAAGTCTTCTCCCTTCGTGAAGAATTGTCCCTCCTAACTTGGCCGTATATTCTGGTGATGGGACCACCAGAAGCTTTGACTGCTGGGTAACAGGAATGGTTGAACAGCTGATGGTATACTGGGACATGATGGGACATTTTGGTCCAGAGTGCTCTTTCAGGAGTCTGTGGACTGAGAAGCTGGCCTGGCCTGTGTGGATGTCATCCTCCTAGATGCTCTTTAGGGATCTTTGACTTCTCTTGTGAATGGAAATAATGATGTCTTAGCTACTTCATATAGCTACAGGTGTGGTGTTCAAATTGTTCTGTAAACTGGAAGGTGCTGGATATGTGCCGGTTTATTGTCGTTATCTTCTCTCCTCATGATCCTCCAGATGTCCTCAGGGAATACCTTCTCATGATGCAAAAAGGTCCCTGTCAGCTCCGGTAATCTATAAATCATCATCCATTCAATGAATAGATATCAAGTCTACTGCACAGAATAAGAAACAAAATTCTTGCTCTTGTGGAGTTTACAGTGGAAGAGGCTGATAAAAATGAATTACAAAACAGAATAATAAGCAAGTATAATAAATGTTACAGAGATATTAAGTAGGCCAATGGAAGGGGTTAGAACTACTTTAGACAGGGTCTCAACAAAGAAAGCCACTCCGGGGTAGGATAAAGAATAAAACCCAACTGCACTCAGAGCAGCAGGAGGCCCATCTGAGGAGGGTGACACTCTAGGCATGAAGTAACTTGGATGAGGAAGGGACAAAACTGAGCAGTGTACCTACGACATGGTGAATTATCAAAAGTGAGGTCAGAGAAATAGCCAGAAGGTAGGTCAGACACGTTTGATTTCAAGAGTGAGGGGATCCATGATCTATGTAGGCACGGGACAGAAACCGATGTGCTGTTAGACGATTGCATGGACTGTTGTATGGAGAACGAGTTTTAAGGAAGACGATAGAAACAAGAAGAGGGCGAGAACTAAGTAACCACATAGCAATGAAGGTAATACCGGAAAGGAAGATATCGATGGATCCAAACAGGAGCAAGAAAACTGAATGCCGGTTTGTGGGTGAAGCTGAGGGCCCTTGTAAAGGGTCCAGGTTTACATCTTAAGCACATTACCAGGACAAGCCGTGGGCTTGGATCAAACCAGAAGGAAAAGAAGAATTTCAAAGGAGAGGCAATTTGGTGACTTGGTCCTATGTAGGAAAGCTGTCTTTGTAGACCTCTTAATCAGCCTTATTGTCCTTGATGCATAGAGAGAGGCAACACTTCTCTGTAGACCTTGTTCTGCCCTCATATGGCTAGGTAAGTGAAAAATCAATCTATTGATTCCCTTGAAAGGGCACAGGAAGGCAAGATATGTTCCAGACACAAGATCGTCTTCTTTCTGGCTGAACCGCAGACGCCTCAATTCAATCAGTGTAGTTTCTACCTAGTCAGAACTTAACTCAGACATCTTAAAAACCACTTGGGGTTTACCTAGATGCCCTAAAGCCAGTTGGCTACACAAGGAAAGACAGAGGCATAGTGTTTGTGCCTGTGTGCTTCCTCTCCCCCTCCCCCCACCCCTCGATCCATCAATCCCTTGATCCCTCTCTCCCCCTCTCTAGTCTCCCCTTCTTTTTTTTTTATTCTGAAATGATTTTAGATTTACAGGAAAGTGGAGAGTGTTCTCATGTAGCTCTCACTGTGTCTTCCCAAGTCACATCTTGCATAGCTATGAGACAGCACTGAACCCAGGAAACTGACACCAGTGTGGCGTACGTGTTTAGCTCCGCTCCATTTTATTATGTGTTCAGACTCCAGTAGCCATCAAAATCAAATTATGGCCCACACCGAGACCTATTAGTGTCCACATCCTACCACTTGGAGTGAAGTACAGGTACTTCTCTCCATTAAGTCCCTTTGCATGCCCAGACTCACCAACACTTTCTGTGAGCAGTCTCCCAGGCTCCCCTCCTCACACCGAGCTCCACTTCAGACGTGCTATGCTTTTAGCGATGACTGTCAAACATAATTTAGAAACCCCAAGTAGAAGGAAAGTTGGCTGTGTGCACTCCTATTTTTACCCTTTCCGTCATTTTCTTTCTTCCACCCCAGACATTCTAAGATTCTTTCTTTGTCATTCCCTTTCTGTTTCAAGAGTCCCCTCTCCCCCATTCGCCATTCTTTCAGGGTTGGGGGTGCTGCTAGCAACAAAGGCTCTTGGTTTGCCTCCATCTGAGAAGTCTGGACCGCCCCTCCCCGAGGATAACTTCACAGGATACGGACTTCAGAACTGACGGTCGTTTTCTTTCGGCTTTGAAGACAAGCCGGGCCTCTTGGTTCTGGCCTTCCTGACTTCTGATGAAGAGGTCACTGTTGTTTGGGCACATTCTCCGTCACAGGGGAAGCTACTTCTTTCTCTCTCTGCTTTCAAGGTGGTTTGAGTTTATTTTGTTTGTTTGTTTGTTTGTTTTGTTTTTTGTTTTTTTTTGGGGGGGGTTTCTTTAGTTTTCTGAAGTTCATTGCCTTGTGTCTGGGTCTGGCTTCTTCGGGCTAGCCTCCCCACTTCTTGAGAATGTAGGCATCACGGTTTTCCCCCAACTGGGACACTTTCAGCGCCATTGTTCTCTCCAGGGGCATGACTAGGTCTACTCTCATTGCCCGCCCTGGTCGGAGTGATTCCGTTCACTGGTTTTGGGTTTTGTTTTTTTAAATCTCTCTTGCTCAGATTGAGTGATGTCTATTTTTCTGTCTTCGAAGTCAGAGGCTCTTTCCTCTGACCACTCTGTTCTTCTGTGAACCTCGTCTACTGTTTCTTTATTCGGTTGTTGTATTTTTCATGTCTAAGATTTTTACTTAGCCCTCCTCTTACACTTCCAATTCCTTTCTGGCACTTTTTTTTTTCCTTTGAGCACATTCACAGTCAAATTCTGTCGAAGAATTTTTATGATGGCTGCTTTCAACTTCTTGTCAAATAATATGGACTTGGGTGACATCAAAGGATCCAAGTCTGTGATTTTTTTTTTTTTCTCACCATGGTTGGAAGATGGGCAGTGTCTACCAAAGATCTGTGTGTTATTGTCTTACTCCTCAGGGTAGCACCACTGGGAAGTGCTGTGGCCCTTTTGGCCACTGCCTGATGGGCATTTCTGAGGTCATTAGGGTGTGGCATAAAGAGGGTAGTGGAGCCTTCACCTGTCCCCTTTCTCTTTTGCTTTCTGGCCAAATGTAACCAGTTTGGTTTTGCACATGCTCTGCCCTCATGTTGCCTAAACGCCTGCCAGAGGCTCAAAGCACTCAAAGCTGGAGCCTCCAAAACCGTGAGCCAATATAACCTTTGCTCTTGATCTGTTTCTTCCCTCAAGTGTTTCATTATTGTAACACAAAGCTGATGGCTACCCCTCGATTTTCTTTTATATGGCTCTTTAATTTTCACACCGTCATCAAATATATTTGACTATCCCTTCTTCTAAGGACAAGCGTGTTTGAAAATTGCCTCTGAAACCGAGAGTGGATGGCGCATGCCTTTAATCCCATCACTCGCACTCCGGAGGCAGAGGCAAGCCGATCTCTGAGTTCAAGGCCAGTCTGGTCTATAGCGCAAGTCTCAGGACAGCTAGGGCTACAGACCCAGACGGTCTTTGAGAGGCAGGTGGCCCTGCTGGTGACTAAAATGCCTCCATGCCCCTCTAGTGTGAAGACACACAATGTGTTACCACTCTTGGAAGCTACCTATCTTTCCTTGGCCTAACTTCTAGGCAGTTCTTTTCTCCTTCTTCCTCAAGTCCATTTTCTTAGTCCTAAGGGAAAAAAGAGATATGCCTATCTATCCTTTGCTTGCGTGAAGGAGAGGGGGTTATTTTAAGGAACGCTAGGTGATTTTTGAAGCCACTGTGGAGGACTTGGCTCATCTTTTTGAAGAGAAGGAAGATTTAGCCCACAGAAAAGCAGCACCGGCTCCTATTCCCCCCCCCCCCCCCCCCACGGGAACAAAGAGCTTGCTTCTTCTAAGCTGCACAAATGAATAATGCAGTTATATTTGCATATTCTATTACATTAGATCCTCCAAAAATTTACATATAAAGTACTTATGTCAGTATCTGGAAAGTAATGAGAGTCATTAAAAGTATTGCTAATGCTACGCTCCACGTGATCTTTTCCTACACGTCTGACTCCGTTCCCAGGTTACAGGAACCGACCTTCTTCTCTCATCCAATTGCAAACCGGTGAAAACTGACATCATAGACGGCCTAGAAGGGAAAAGCAAGTGGTAACAGGGCAGCATGGGGTGTGAAGGGCAAGGACATGGGGAAGGCGGGAAGGCCTTGTCTTCCTCACCCTCTGCCAACAGCCTCTCCTCAGCGCCTGGCAGGCTCCTCCTCCCCAGCTGCCTGTCTGAGTCAGTGCACAGCTGAGGTCCACAACACAGCCACAGAGACACAGAATGAGGAAAAACCTGCCTGGCAGAATGCTCCCCCACCCCCACCCCGAGAGCTGGCCCAGCGGGTATTTGTTGGACACCAGGTTGACCACCATCTGTCAAGGCTGAGGACACAGACAAGGGTAAAGAAGTCAACAAATGGCCTAGTTTGTGTTTAGCCAGGGTCAAGGCCATTAAGAAGAAAGTCAGAGAGATGAGCTGTAAGTCTGTCCGTCTCAACAAAACGGTGGCATTCTACGCCTGTAAAGTGGAAGGTCTGTCTAAAACTGGGAGAAAGAGGTGAGCCCTGGTTCTTCTTTCCTCAGCCAAGTGTAAACACAGAGTCGGTCCCAGCACTCCAGAGGCTGAGGCAGGACCATTCAAGCCCATGAGTTCAGCAGCAGGCTGGGTAAGATAACAAGAATCTCTCTGACAAATAAAGATGTCTTCAAAAAGTGTGTGACTGAAATGGTGTATGTTGGTGGTGATGGTGTTCTTCAGTTATTTTCTACCTTCTCTCAGTGGCCTAGAGTTCACCAAGGAGGCTGAGCTATCTGGCCATGGAGCCCCAGAGACTGCCTGATCTGTACCTCCTTGGTGATTACAGCACCACACTCACCTTTGTTTGTTTGGTTGGTTTTGCTTGTTTCTTTCTTTGTTTTGTTTTGTTTTTTGAGACAGAATTCTCTGTGGAACAGCTCTGGTTGTCCTGGAACTCCCTTTGTAGACCAGGCTGGCCCGTGAACTCACAGAGATCTGCCTATCTCCCCCTCCCCGTGCTGGGATTAAAGGTGTGCCCCAGCACCAGCTGGATCACACTCAACTTTTTAAATATGGGTTTGATGAATCCACTTGCCTCCATCTTGGGCTTCAAAGCCGTCTTAGAGCAAAGCCAAACTAGATTTGTTCCTGTTTATGATTAAACCTCTGTTTCTCAAGGATTGGACTATGTCCCATCTGTAACCTTAACTACAAATAGTTCTACATGGCTTGTTACAGGAAACGGCAACCATGCCTTTGTTTCGGGTTGTTATGACAACCTTGTTATGCTTACACTCTGCTTCTGTAACCCCACTTGCTTGCCTGTCAAAATTCCCTTTGGGAACCCCCTACTCCAGAGCTACAAAAACTTTTTTTTTTTAAATCCATGGCCATTCTCTGAAATCCTCATTGGAGAGACAGCCACCAGACAGGCTGTGTTCTGTTGTGAACAATTTAAAAAAAAAAAAAACAAATCTTGTTCCAATTTGGCCATTTGGGTTGGTGGTCTTTTAAACTTGTCTGGTGAGTGTAATAGGTTCTGAGGACCAGAATCAACTCTTCAAGATTTCAAGATAAGTACTTTACCAACTGAGCCTTCTCCCTAGCCCTTAGATTAAAAGAAAATGAAATTTTACTAAAGTGGAATCATTAGGAACTTTGATACCACAGGGCTCTTGATTTATTCCCAGGCACTGTGTTGCTTACTGAGGGGCTCATCTCTAAGGTACCATCTCAGCCAGCACCCACCAGGCTTCCAAACACATCGCACTCCTATTAAAAAACAAAAAAGAAAAGAAACCAAAAAAGCAAGGGTCACAGGAGCTCTTTTATTAACCCTCTAATGGCCCTGAATTACAGCCTTCCCAAATGCTCCTGAACTCAGCAACTCTCTGGCATTATTCACTGTGCTTGCAGGACCAAGGCAGCTTTCTTTGTGACTGTGTCATTGTGAGTGGGAAGAAGATATTTTTCCATATGCATTGAGCTCATGTGATCCATTTTTCTGTTTGCTAATTTTAACACATATTCTTTTACAAACCCGTTCAGCATTTCAGAAGTACATCCTTGTTTGTTTTGTGATTTAGAATCACTCCTGTCTGTTACTCACACAGAAAGGTCAAGAATGGGCCTGAAGAATGCCACTGTTGTACCAGGTGGTTGAGGATGCCCTAGAGAAACATCCTGGCCAAAACCTGCAGGCGTTAATAGGAGGTACTCTTCCTGCCTGGTAGCCAAGAGGTGCAGCCTAGTGGGGGAAGAACCTTGGGTTCACATAGTCCTTTCATTTACAGGAAGGGAAAGCCCTCATTGTCTGACGTGCCTCAGGATTCAGGCTGAATCAGGCACTGTCTCCTGGACTCCCCACCACCACCACCACCCCAGGGTGGGCCACAGAGTTCTGGAAAGAAACTCTCTAAGACCCACCAGGCCAAGCTTGGAACTGCAGTTTTGTAGTACTTCTTATTCACCAGGTTTCCTTATTGTTATTTTCCTGGGGACAGAGGCATCGTGTTCCCGTGGGAGAAAGAAAGATCAACCATGTTGATCGAGGTTGACGGAAGGTACTCGGCTAGCAGTACAGGGTACATCTGAACACAGGTCTTCATCCACAGTTCTTGTTTCTTTTGTTTCTCTTCTACTTACACTGATTACAAAAGAATGACCTATTTCTAGAGTATGGAACGGCCATGAGGAGAAAGGGAGAAACCCACTGTCACCGGGAAGGAGGCCCTCTGAAAGTGGCTGGTCTGCATCACTTATATTTTCCAGTGCCCATTAAAGTACAAAAATGTATGGAGATAAAATTGAATTCATACAGAAAGGAGCTGAGGTGCATCATCCTTCCGATCTTTCTTCTTAGTAAAGTTTTAAAGACAGCCACTCCAGAAGTTGACACTCTAATACAAGGCTGTTGTCCCTCTATTGGGATTCTGTGACCAGTCCTTATGATAAGTATTCTAGCAGCTAGGAGATACCCTTGCAAGCAACATCATCAACACAAATCTTGTCTGTGTCTCTGATTTTCTTTCTGTGGGACAGATTCCTGGAATTCCAACTAGCTAGATGAAATGCTCTCAAAGCATTGGCTCATAATAAGAATCATCCCCATTCTTCTTTCATGGAGGCATACTGCCTAACCCCAGGCCCTTGTGGCATATTTTGATGGACCCGGGAATGGAAAGATGCTTTCTGTTCACCCACAAGTTCCCAAGCAAGCTCTTTCATGAAGACTGGAATCCTCTCCACTCTGCTTAGCTTCTGATCACAGGTGAGAAAGTACAGAAGCTTCCATTGCCTGCCTTAGGAAATAGACCACTATTAGGTGGTGCAAAACCCCTAACTACGGGATTTTCCTCAAATTAGAAACCCCTCACTGAACCAGCCCAAGTGATAGGAAGTTTGGGTTGTGGTGTTCGAAGAAGGTGTGGATACAGAAAGGTCAGAGGCTGTGAGAGGGGAGAGTCTGAAGCAGGGGTCTTAATGCTCAAGACTCAGCTCCCTTCGCCCTGTTATGGGAAGAGGCGCCAAAGGTATCCTCCTGTGAAAGGAAGACAAGAGTGGTCGACAGGGACCAGCACCCACTTAACTGGCCTCATCATCCTGCCTTTTAAAGCCAGGTGATCGTTAAAGAATCTACAGGTTTCTGACTCACAAAGCTTGACTTGACTTCCTCTAACTATTACAAATCCAGTTCACTGGGGGTTACCCGTGCCAACCAGCGACTTTGGGAATTTCCCAGAGTCTTGGAGAATTGTCCCATGCAGAACTACCACTTCCCATGTTACTTGGTGTGAAGCCCGGGGTATGGGTGAACCAGCTCTGTCCAGTCATCATAAACACGTGGGCTTCATCAAAAGCGGTTGTGCAAAGGCCCAAGCACGAGAAGACGATTAATAAAATTCAGGGAATCAAAGTGGTAATGGGGGCCTCGCGTTTTACAGTCTGTTCATTACGGGAAACACCATGCGGCCTATGAGGGAGCCCCTCCCTCAGAACTGGCCTGTGGGTCCCTCCATCCATTATCTTGGCACCTCATTTCCAATTCCAGTGGCTGCCACCTGTCCTGTTTTGGCCTGTGGTGGATGGTATTTTCTGATTTCAAAGACAGGAAGAAAAAGACTCAGGTTAAGCTTTCTGCTTGGCTTGGCTGGTACCTACTCCCATCCGCAACAGGACCACTACCTGCCAGGGTTGATTTTGTTTGTTTGCTTGTTTGTTTGTTTTAGCTTTGGGTTTTTTTTGGGGGGGGGGTTGGTACTGTTATTTTATTGTTGTTGTTGTTTTTAATTTTCAAAAAAGTTCTTAGCAGGCCTGGTACTGGCCTGTACACTTGTGATATCCATTCCTTCCAGGCAAGCCATATGCACACACAAGCACTTACCACAACGCTCCTTCTCCAATCAACTCCGGATGCTGACAGTTTACCAAGGCTGTTTTCGCTGGGTACCCTTGCCTACATAGCTAATCCTCATACTACCATCCCACCTCTGTGAGATATCCTTTCTTTAAAGTCACCAGGTTAGACCTATCCGAATTCAACTGCTACCTCTCAGGCCCCTGACTGACAGGCGCTTTCAGCCCCAGCCCCCTCACCTGTAAAACAGAGGTGACTAATGACAAAGCTTTAGAGTAATACACCATGGAATGCTCGTGAAGACGAAAGTGGTTCAGACAAGCATTCGGCACACTGCTTAGATGTGCAAAGTAAACTGTGTGATCTGTTGTTGCTACTTACAATAATGAACAGCAACAAAGGGGTTAAAAATCCAGGTCTGTTTGTTTATAAAAATGCATGTATTTCCCACCAGCCTGAACTTTCTTCTTTCAGGGAGGGGAAGGAAAGATCAGACATCTCCTAGCCCGTCTTGGAAATTTCATATTTAGACTGTCACGGGAATTAAATCATTCCTCAGCAGATTTGTCAGTGAAGTGGGAGCTCGCCAGGAGAACAAAGTGTGCTGCTGCCTTTCAGCTTCGCCACGCCAGACACGATTCTGTGTCTTTCACCCACCAGGGACTTTCTAGAACATCATCTGGTAAGGCAGCCAATGAGGATTAACTATAAATCATTGTAATTGCTGTTGGAATGACAGGTGTCTGTCACAAGTCCATTATCAGAAACCAAATGTTCATTAGGCAACCAGTGCGACCTTCACAGCTCTCTGCTTGCTTGGCCAGCATCTGCCAGAGCTCACAGAGGCGGCGCTTGTGGACAAGGAGTCCTCCAAACAGCCGGAAAATGTGTTTCCCAGACAGCAAGTCTCCACAGTCATGGCGACACAAATAATGCATTGTGCATGTATCAGAGGATGAGCTGAGGGAGGAGGTGGAGAAAGCTGGGGGAAATGAAGAGGATTTGGGTGACTCCAGAAATGAATGCTGTTTCGGAGTGCATCCGGCCCTGAAATCCTCTCCACCCACCTTCCTAGACATATTTCCTACAATTATCTCCTCCCCTCCCTGTGCTTCAGAACTCAGTGAATTAAAGAGGCCGTAGATTCTTATTAACTTGGAAGGAAGGGTTCCATCATCGAAATAATTAAACAGGAATCAGGGAATGGTCAAGCACAGGAACCTGGCGTTAGGTACAGGGCGGCAAGATTTAAGGAGAAACGTAATGAGCTTTGACACAGACCAACCTGCTTCAAATCCTGGCTCCGCCTCTTTGCTATCTGTGAGCCTTCTTTGCGTCTCTTCCTATTTAAAATGAGGGTAAAGCTATGTCTTATAAAGGTCACCTTGAGAATCAAGTCAAACAGGAAAAAAAATCACCTAGCACAGATATAATTTACATTTCATAAACAATAGCTGTTGTTACCACTGGCATCTAAGTGCATAATTCAAGCAGAGCTTACACCTGGATAGACTCCCCAGGGAAATTGATCCCATTGTACCAACTGAATCACAAGACCAGGGGCCCGGTCCAATATTGTTAATGATTTGTTATGTGGTCCTAGGCAAGTCCCAGCATTTTCAAAGCTAATGGGGACCCTTGAGCTATTTTTGAAGTCTTGGAAATCCAGCAGGAGAATCTAATTATTGAAACTGAGGCTGTATAATCTCTGCCTCTGTTGGAAGGAATTATCTCATCATCTCATGATGCTCTGAGCTTTTCAGTTTTGATCCAATGTTCTAATTGGCAGTTACATAAGAATTTAATGAGCAAAACAGGAAAAATCAATGAATTATGATGAAAATGTTAAAGGTTTTAATAGAACGACATTACAAAATGTATAAAAGAAATTTGAAATGGAGATCTGTGTTGGTGGATAGTCCAGAAACCATTTCCCAAAACATTTTTTGGTGCTACCATATTACATTTCTAGAATTCTGCATAAAGACCCCATCCTCTAGAATTTTCTTCCTTGGGAAGAGATTGAAAAGTATTTCAATTCCCCTTCCCTTGCTTCTACCCACTATACGTAAGTATACTTTTCTGGTCATATGACACTGGCTGGCCACAAGCCTTTATACATAAGCCTCTTTCAACTCATTGATCTTCTACACATGAACAAGATATTAAATATTAATCTGTTCTCTCTCTCAAGAAAAAAAAATGACCATGCACATGCTCTGAGTCAGGTACTGTTTTAGATTGTCAGAAGACAGGAGTGAGCGAAGCAAGCATATTCCCTCATGGAGTTTGCATTCAAGTGGGGAAGACGGACAATAAATCCAATTATCAAATGTCAAGCAACTGTGGTATATGATGTTAGTTGTGAGTGTTGCTAAAGAAAAGAAGCCTGGCTCGATGACAGGGGTGACATGTCAGAGAAGGCTACAGTGAAGAGTTGAAAACAATACACACTTGAGGACCAGAGGCTGGGATAGCTGATACCTGGATGAGAGTGATGGAAGTCAAGCCAGAGGTGAGCATGAACTTGGCCATCCACACCATTAGCCACTGACCTAGAGAGGAGCATTTTATGATGCTGGTACCTGTTTGCTCCTGAATTGAAATATGTCCTTCTAGGGGGAAGAAGGAGGCTTATAAGATTGGGATAACGTGAAATTTACAAGGCAGGAGAAGCACCTGAAATGTACAAGAGTCCTGAGGACCCTCCACAAGGTTACAGAAGAAGTACAGTTGTTGAGGGCAGAGGCTTTCACCAGACCAGCCAAGCTGTGTACAAGCTCCACAGGGAGCTCCAGGGATGCACCTTGCCTAAGTCGCCACCCATGCTGGGTTGGGCTTTTGGGTGACACAGTTGTCTTTGAGTCACCCACGAGCCTCTAAATTCTTACCCATGCTCTGTAAGTAACCCCAATAAACTCACTGGTTCAGCCAGCTGGACTTGAATGGAATCATGGCTTTAGTCGTCATCTGTGCCCTCTCTAAAGTGAATAGGCATTTGTTCACGTCTTCCCAGGAAGTCCTGATGAGAAAGGGTACAGAGCTCCTAGGACCCTGAGGGTGCTGTAGTCGGGACTGTGGAAACCACTGGAAATGGAAAAGGAAAGAAAACTATACCAAGATGTCATCATCAGCAAGCGTGGGGTAGAGACACAAGTAGCTTTCACAACCTAAATTATCCTGAAGACTTAGGACCGCGGCAGTTTGAATCGTAAGGTCTACTGCCTCTATGTCCCTGGACGCACTTGAACTTCATTCTCTAAACAGCAGAAGTCTTCACCCTGCTGCTAATCCCAGCTCCGCTCTCTGATGCTGGGAGCTACACAAGGTAATTAACGCAGAGGTTAAAACGATGGCAACAAGAATTGCAAGCAAATTATAAAACCCTTAGCTAAATTACATGGATTCTTAAACTAAGCTCACATCTGTGTCTCATGTCTGGGTGTATCTTGTGAACCAGCGTTTGTGTGTTTGCTGGGAGCAATGCTCTCTGTCTCCTTCCCTCTTCCCTCCCCCTCCCCCTCTCTTTCTCCTTCTCTCTCTTTCTGAGTAGTGAAGGAGGATCCATCCATTTTTGAGCGAAGTCTCATTTTTAAATGCCTACCTGCTAAGAATAAAAGAGAGTGTTATTCTCTCAGCCTAAAATGACTATCATTCAAGTATGTAAGAGGGACCCCAATTTTGAATTATCAGTCATCTAAATTCCTGGTTAAAAAAAAAAAGAGGTAAAAAGCCCAGATAAAATATAATAAAATATGTATTTACATCAAGGTCTAGGGTTACAGTCTGAAGTGGCCTGCTGAGAGAAGAAACCCCCTCAGTTACTCCATCAACAAACAAACAACCCCTTCTGTTATGGGTTATACAGCACGCATCTTTGTATATCCAGGCTCGTTTTTTTAACACGTAGCGCTCTCTGTACCAGGTAAGCTACTAAAATTCAACTCCTTTCACTCCCACACTTGAGTAAAATGAGCATCTTGCATTACACTCTTATCGTATGACTTTGGGTCCTGCCTGTCACCTCGGGCTAGGGACTTGGGAAGAAGCGATAAGCCAGCGAGTCCTTCAAGTCAAACCACGAAGACTTTTCTAGACAGACTACATCGAGTTCTCTTCAGAGTTCTTTTACACCAACGTGACTGCGGATCATGTTCAGTGTTTTATGAGCTGATATAAGAAACAGCAATAATTATAGTTAGCTGTTCCTGTACCCACTGTTACGGTTTAGATCTGAATAACTCTCAATGGTTATGAATGCTGTCTCCCCAGCAAGCAGTGCTACCTGGGGAGGCTGTGAAGCTGTCAGGAGGCGGAACCTAGGCTGCAGAAGTAAGTCACTAGGATCAGGCACTGGGGGTCTGCTATCACAGGATGTTTCCAGTCAGGCTCTGCTTCCTGGTCTTCATGATCGGAACAGCCTCTGCCAGGCACTCCCCATCATGAGTTGAATGGCTGCCCCATGCCTTCCCTGTTGTGATGGAATGAAACTGTGCACCAAAATAAAGCTTTCTTCTCTGGAGTTGTCTCTACCAGACATTGTGGTCACAGCAACGCAAAAATTACTAATGCAACGATCATATCATAGCGCATCCAACAGCTTCCTCTCAGTACTTAACGCTCCCCCTCCTTGAAAAATAGAAGTTTTCAAAATCAGCATTTCTTGTGTAGTTTTTGTTGTAGTTCTGCCTTTGTTTTTTGGTTTTTTTTTTTTTTTCTCTTCTTTCCTTTTGGCTCTGACAGACAAAGAAGCCAGAGACGCTTTGTGTTTAGACAGTGGTATCCCCCAGTCTCAGTTTCTGGTATGATTATCCCTCAGACATACCACTAGACCCCACCCTGTGTAGATCTTCTCTGGGGTTTTCATTTGCATTTAAGCATCGATCAGATATATTGAGTCTTTATTTTGAAAGTGTTCACTAAGTAACAAATATTAAATAAGTCTTTGAGCTCTTGGGCAAAAGGGAGGCCAGAGACATGTTAACTTATTCATTTGGCAACCACTGATAGAGCTCCTCTGTGCAGGCCCTGGCTGGGCTGGAAGGAAGGACAATTGGGTTGTATTGTAAGTTCCTTCTTTCTTTTGACTGTACACAGACTAAATGGCCTCTAAATATCTCCTCTATTCCAGTGTTTCCATTTGAAAACAATGGAGCTTGACTTTTAAATTGTTCTTGCATCCATGGAACAGCCTTAAAGGATCTTGTCTTGGAGCATGTATTGCCAGGCACTTACATCTCCACTCTGCCTCAGAGAAACCATGCTGGATTTTTATTAGTGACATTAAAAAAAATGTTGAAATTTGTGGTATTGTGCTTGTCATCTTAAAATAGGATGCCAGAGAGTTGTTGTGTCTGAAGATTCTGGAAACAGGTTTGACCACGGCCTCTGTAAACTCAGATACAGTCTGCAAACTCTCCTGGATAAACCATGGTCCTGTCTACAGTACTAGACCCAAGGAAATCCTTTAACAATTTCCGCAGCACTAACTGATTTTCAATACATGAGAAGCCAACCCACACACATCCCTTAAAGGAGAAAAACAGCCAAGAGATACTGCCAGGCCCTGGGACAGACCGTGGCCTCGGGGTCCCCATTCCCTTTGGCTTTTTTTTTTTCTGGTGCACACACCCTTGCAGCACCTAAGCAACCCGCTTCTCTTTTCCTGCTTCAACATCTACTTCATACTAGATTCAAACTCTCAGGCCAAACTCTCCTTTTACGGAGCTGGACTCCCTTGGAAGGATCTGCCCCAGCATCCAAACACAGAGTATCACTTGGTCATTGGGCAATGCTCTAAGGAGGCGGGGTGAGGTTCGGAGAACAGCTGTGTGTCTGTGTTCTACTCCCACACGGTAGTACACTCATACCTGGGTTTGCCCTGGACAATGACTGTGACATCCCAAAGCCCAGTGTTCTCAACTCTATCATGTGGATGATTTAGAGGCAATGTTATTAAATTACCTTCTAATTAATTGGCTCTCAGTGTTACCAAGCCAGATTGCTAGAGGCTGAGTCCCTTGATTGTATGATTTAGTTATTGCCCAATCTAACTCTAAGGAATTACAATCATCTGCAAAATCAATGTGGGAAGGCCGGGACCAGCACTTAACCATTTCTAGTCTGGGCTTATATTTATGCCATAGGTTAAAGGTGAAATTGCATGAAGGCAAACTAGAAAATCTTTACAGTATCTGTCTTCTAAGAGTTTCCAGTGCTCTTTATATAGAAGATATTCTCTAAATATTGTCTGACTGGAAATGATTCTCAGTCTGTACATTCAAGTATATGGGGGACCCAGAAAGCCCAATATCCCTCCCACTAAATCCACTTGAATCCATCCTCAGGCCTGGGATTGTCCCAGGTCTTGCCCAGCCCAAGCCTTGACTGAGGAAACAAACCATCTATGGATCAAGACAGCATTTGGTTCGGACATTCTTCATGCTCATCCGACTCTTCTAACTTTCTCAGAAGTCTCCATTGGCTGTGTGGGGCAACTCTTGGTTCACATCAGCTCACCCTCTGCCTCATCCAGTATCACCTTTCCTTAGTTAATTTCCTCTCATCTCAGAGAAGAGTTCCATTGGAAAGCCATTTCATCCTGAGCTCCTACCTCGTCGCCTCTGCCAAGGTCTGGTTCAACTGTCTCCTCTCTCTGACCTCCAGAACTTACGTTTGCTCTTCCCTACCATCCGATATTGTTGATTTTTTTTTTTTCTGTCCTGTTCTGGAAATAAATTCCCCTTGATTCAGCTCCCCCTTCCAACCACAGCTCGCTCTGTCCTTCCCATGACGAAGCTCGCCACCTCCTCTTCTCACTCCCTCTCTCCTCTACACATTGCCATCTGCCATCTGCCTGCAGCTCTCCAGAACACCAGCTCTCGTAAAGGTTACCAGCAGCCTCCCTGCCACCCCGCCCACGGGTGTATTTTTAATTCGTAGGCTTCTGCTGTACTTGGCCTCGCTGCCTGTGCCCCCACGGTCACCTTTCACTCCAGCCCTCTCTGGCTTCCTGGCTTTTTTCTCAACCTTTCCTCTGTCACTCAGGCGTGCTCTGCCTCCTCTCCAAGTGTGCATTCTATCCCTGCTCCCGTTCCTTTCCCTTTTGCTTGCTTTCCTGGAGTCAGTGTGTCTCAGGGCTCAGACAGTGGCTTTGCCGTCTGACATGCTTCAATTATATATTCTGCTTCTTCTACTCGGAGCTATTGAACCTTTAGGAAAGTCACTCTATCTTTCCAAACTTCTGCTCTCCTTTCTATAAAATCAAGGTAAGTGATATTGAGAGTATCAGTAAAGATCACTCTTTCAGAGCTGTCGATCCAAGCCTGCACAGGGTCAGACCAATAGCCCGGAAGTGATGAATAGTAAGATCAACCACACGACAGCTATTATTACCTTCTTTTTGTCTTTCACTGTGTCCTGAGGTTTAGCTCACCTTCCCTCCTGACTTCAGCGCGCATGTTTGCTTCCTGATGCTGAGTTTCCCACCTCTAGCCCTGACCTCTCCTTCATGCTCCATCCAATGACATCTTCTCTGCTGTATCCACAGGACCTCAAACCCCACATGTCTTATTGTATGCTGAACTGTCATTCTCCATTCCATCCATAGGTCAAAGCCTCATCTCAGAAGGGAGCTATATTTGGAGATAGGGCCCTAATCAAGCTGACTGATGGCCTGAAGAGGAAGTGAGGCCCAGGGTGACATAGGCAGTGTGTGCACACTATGGAAATGTCACACAAGGAGAAGGCAAGTAGGCTGACACTCGCAAGCCATGAGGAGAGAGAGGCCTTAGAAAAAAAACTAGCTTCACTCAGCACCTTGGTTTTGAACTTGGGGCCTCCGGAACAGTAATCAAATAATCTTCTGTTGCTTGAGCTGCACAGAAAGTGATATTCTGCTATGGTAGTCCGAGCAAACCATTACATACCCCAAGCTGTGTAGCAGGCTTTCTCAGACTGCCAGTCCCCAAATCATGATATTATTAGTTATGAATGTTTGGCCTTAGTTTAGGCTTGTTTCTGGCTAGCTTTTTTTTTTTTTTAACTTAAATTAACCTGTTTCTTTTCATGTACATTTTGCCTTAGGGCTTTTTACCTTTCTTTCATTCTATATGTCCTGCTTTCTTGCTTCCTCTCTGTCTGGCTGGTGGCTGCCTGGCTGGCTGGCCCCAAGTGTCTCCCTCTCTTTCTCCCTCATTCTCTCTCTCCTCTCCCTCAAGTCTAGATTCCTTCGCCTACTTATTCTCTCTGCCCACCAGCCCCGCCTATCCCTCTCCTGCCTAGCTATTGGCCGTTCAGCTTTTTATTAGACCAATCAGGTGCCTTAGGCAGGCAAGGTGAAACAGCAACACATCTTTACAGAGTTAATTAATGCAACATGAACAAATGCAGCACACCTTTACACAATTAAAGTAACAATCTGCAACATAAACAAATGTAACACATCTTTACATAGTTATTGCGGTATTCCACAACAAAGCTGACATCACTGCATCTCCTGTTAAACATGAGCCCTTTGTTTCAATGGATCCACGACTCTTCATTCTCTCTCAAAATCCACAGCTAGCCTGTCTCCAAGACCTGCTGGTATTGATTTCGGAAGAGCTCACAGCCTGTGTGTCACCCTCGTTAGCTCAGGACTCTAACATCTTTCATCCTGTCCATTTACAACAGCCTCCCGGCTTGATGTGTCTCTCTCAATGAAGCAATTTCTCCACTCGAGTCCACCCAGTACACAGCAGCTGGGTCAATCACTCCAAAACACAGGCACATCTGCAGGTGCCCTCAGCTGCTCCTTCATTGGCTCCCCAGTGTCAGTCACTTAGCCAGATGCTAAAACTGGTCACAATTTGGCTCTAGCTTACCCATCTGTCTTGGATCTGCTATTAGCTTCCCCAGACTTCTTTTGAGCCAAACAAGAGAGTTTCCTGCCCATGGGAAGAGGCTCCTCCTCTTTGGTGATGACTCTCATCTAAAATGGCCCCTCTTCTTGTTGCCACTCAACATCACGAAGCACCTTCTTCCCCTAATTCCTACAAGAGAAGGTCTTTGCATTGAGCGGAGACCTTCTGATAGTTTCAGGGCAGACTGATGTGCCGTATGTGTGTCTTCCTATCTCTCTTCGGCTGTAGACCCACAGAGGGCCAGTGCCCGGCACAACATAGGCACACACAGTCTGTCCTCAGCCTTGACTGAATGGGTAGCAAGGCCACCAAGACAAGTGACCTTTATAGTCTTAAGCCTTTATCACGAAAGAGTAATGAAGCAAAATGAATCACAAGTCTCTATTTATTCTGGAACTTAAGCTCTAGAAATGAGATAAGTAAATTTTTTGTAAATATGAAATGACAGTCAAGAGGCAGAGTACCAGGGGTGTTGTCATTAATATCCAGCCACCATTAATCTGCTCCCTCTAATACTTTCACCTCTACTCATCACTCCTGAAGAATGACCAGCTTATAGGAAGCACCTGAGCGGTCTTAGCTGGCCTCCACATCCTCCCAGGCGATCCCCAGCCCAGCCTTGCTTTTCCTCTTCCTTGTCAACATCCATGGCAGGTTACAAATGATATGGTGCCAGCTCAGGGATGTGCACTGTGGGATCTGTTCTGATTGCTCACTTCTGACAGCCCCTTCTTAGACCTCTAACATCACAGCACTCTACTTTCTAAAAGGGATTCACCTACTGGGCTGGTATGTTTGGGTTCTCTTTCTGTTGTTCACTATGCACCCATTATCAAGGATCAAAATGGACACAATTCTTTGGGCTACTTGTATGGTTTTCATACAAGTTGATGAAGTGTGCATCCCCCATGCTGTACCAGCCAGGTACTATATCCTCAGGCACAACAGGACTGCTCAGAGGTAATCATACCTTGGCTATAACACTACATGTTATAACTTGCTACATTCATTCTAGGAAAGGAAATTCTGACAAGGTAGTTAGTAATTGACTCGTCTGTTTTGGCAGAGACATGATTCTACCTCTATTAAAACAAGAAAATGAACTTGTCCAAATAAAGCCTTAAAACAAACAGCAGAAACACCTAAGACCCAAAGAGGTAAGATCATATACTTGTTGGTTAGACATAGCCAACCGCCCTGTGGGAATCATTTTCCTTGTGTACAAAGCGGCATAGCAACTGCTCTTCTCACCTACTCTTATTTTTTAGCTCAATAAATGGATAAGCGATTGCACATTAGCAAGTGCTAAATATCACTTACTTTACATGTGTTTTTATATATAACATTTCCACACATTCTTGCCTACACGTAAGAGTTCCTTGTCACTGAATTACCCTGTGCCACTTGCTTGGTCCCCACTGCCACCACCAAAACTCTGCATAGTAGCAATGAATGTGAATGTGATGAGTCTTACCATGTGCCTTTATCATTGCAGGATGCAATATACACTCACTGGACTGCCTCATCTTATACTAATGTAACTCTCATTATGTGCCAGATCCACACTCTTCAGTTCTGTAGCCTTTCTATACAATTTGCTGAATACAACAAACCAACCAGCCGAAGGTCTAATGTAATGGGGTAAATGTATGTTATTTGTAAACTGTGTGGCTGTATTAGTCAACGTTCTATTGCTGTGAAGAGATGCCATGACCACAGCAACTCTTATAAAAGAAATAATTTAATTAGGGCTGGCTTACAGTTTCGGAGGTTTAGTCCACTATGATCACGGCAGGAAGCATGGTGGCATGCAGGCAGACATGGTATTGGAGGGGTAGTTGAGAGTCCTACACCCAGATCCACAAGAGGCAGCAACAAGAGAAGAGTCACTGGGACTGGCTTGAGCTTCTGAAACCCCAAAGCCACCCCCAGTGACATACTTCCTCCAGCAAGGCCACAACCAGACCACAATCCCTCTCAAGCCATGCCCCTCCTTGATGACCAAGCATCAAATCTGTGAGCCTATGGGGCCATTCTTATTCAAACCACCATAGTGGCTCACCTTTAGCTTTTTTTTTCTACTCTCTAACAGCTTTCTTGGCTATTTTTATCAGTCAGTCTTAAGTTAGCAGGTGGAAATCCTTGATGGCACCAGATTTTCATCAGAAGGCCTAGAATCAAATCTGTACTTTAAAAAATGACTGATTTATTTTTATTGTATATACATTAGTGTTGTGCATTCATATATGTTGGTGTAAGGGTGTCAGATCTCCCAGAATTGGAATTACAAACAGTTATGAGATGCCATGTGGGTGCTGGGAATTGAACCCAGGTCCTTTGGGAGAGCAGCCAGTGCTCTTAAGCACTGAGCCATCTCTCCAGCCCCCAAATCTGTACTCTTAACACTTAAGATCCAAGTTTCAATTTCTTCATGTTGGAAAAAGAAGTAATAAAGGTTCGTTATATAATAAATAAGGTATTTCTAGGGATTCTAATTATTTTCACATTAAAAAAGCTATCAGGGCTCCTGAAGTTAAGTCATTGTTTGCTTTGGTCACAGAGAGTCAATGTATTCACTTTTCCTTGTTTTTTTTGTTTGTTTGTTTGGTTTTTCTTTTTCCCCTTCCTGTTTTTTTTTTTTTAAAATCAGTATTGTTTTTATACATTATACAAGAACTCTGGTTCTGATATGAACAGCCATGTTCTGCTCTGCTTCCTTTTCTGGGCTGCTGGGGTACACTGTCTCTGTGGAACTTTCCAGCCCATCTCTGCTCTGACTTTCCTACTTACTCCCCTAATATTTCTTGTCTCCCATGTGCTTTGCACGTTCTGAACTTTAAAACTTTGTCAGTGCCTGAGAGTCATCTTCGGAAAAGCTGGGCGGCTAGACGTGGATGGCTGAAGACAGAATGTGTTCTGGGGAAATGCAACTTTCTAGATTAGTGTCTCGTCACACCATATGGCCGAATGAGTGATCAGGCGCACTTATCTACTGATAGAAAAGTAGAGCTCTCCACGTATACTTATCATTATGAAGAATGACATCATTCAAGAATTTAGAAATAGAAACTATCTCTTATTTGGGTTGGAAAGAGACCGGGGGAAAGTTAGACACACCGCCATATGGATAACCTTAATTCTAATTTGCATCTTAATGGAAATGAAGCTTCAAATGTCTGTTCCCTTCAGTCCTTGAGACAGTAAGCCTTTTGTGGCTCTCTTTAACTTGGGAAAGCCAGATTTAAGCTATAAGTGGATTTTCTTAAAGTTCACACCATCTAAAAGTATTTGAGATAAAGATATTATCCACTGATATGTTAAGCCACATTTACAGGAATCCTCATACTCTGTGCCAGACTACATGGTTTTCTTCCTAAAGAAATGCTTCCCTGACTTTAAAGGTCATTTATATCTTTAAAAGAGAAATCTATTAAAAAAAAAAAAAAAAAGGTGCTGGAATCCCGGCACCCAAAGAAATCTATGCATATATCTCCCTTTTCTTTACAAACATGAATGATCATAACTAGCATTATTTTGGTTTTGCAGCATTAACCTATCAGGTGTCTTTTCTGTGACTGACACATGTTCCCTTGAAGTCCATCAGGAGGACTTTTCTTTGTTCCTATATGTAGATCATCAATATTTTATTGGTTATAATATCCTACTGTGTGCTGCATGAATATCCTTTCATTTAATCTGCCTTCTGTTGGTAGATATTTAGATTGCAATGAGGTTTAGGATTTACCAGTCCAAACTATGGCACTGTGGCAATTGGAAACTCAACATACAAAGGAAGATCACTTTGGCCTTCTGCTCCTGCCTGATCCAGGCCCTGACACCTAGAAAGAATTCTCTGGCTCCCCTCTGAAGTACATCATAAAGCCCTCGTGGGAGAACTCCCCTCACCACACCTCTGAAGAAAGCGATGTCCTCCTCTCTGAAGACAGGGACACACAGAAGGATCTGGAAGAACTGGCCTGGCTAAGTCCCCCTGGTTTATGACCAGTGGGCAGTGCCCTCTGTGTCTGACTGTATTCCTCCACAACTTTTCACCTCTTCAACAAAAGCCGAATAAGAATATGGAGGTTTCTTTGTGTCTTCACTCCTGAGAACCCTGTGTCACTTGAAACTTACATCTCTGGTGTTAAACACACCGTTTTCTCTTGTTAGTCTGCCTTTTATTACACTGCCTCGGCCGCCACAGAGTCCACAGTGAAGAAGAGCAGCAAATCTCCCGTGTCCGACACCGGTTGCCATCTTTGCTGGTCTATGCACTGTTACAGCCATCGCCAGAGTATCCAGATCCGTGCGCGCCTTTTTAGTAGTCAGTTTCTAACTTTGGAAACTGGCCCAGGTCTTTTTAAAGAAGACATTGTGTCATACGGTGGAAAGAAAAACTAGAGCTTTCAGATCTTTAAAAACTACCTCGGGTTTCAATCTGATTCAAGGTACTTTTTTAGTAAAGTGGGCTGTGGATATTAGTGTCAAAAAATGAATAAATAAATAGATGAATAAATAAATAAATGGATATTAATTACAGATAAATAAATTTCAATCTTTGTATTATAATACAAAATAATCCCAAATGAAGACCTTATCAAAGTCTACAAGATAACATTAAAAATCTTTACAAACTTGAAGCAAGTGTATTTCTTCAGTAGGACACGAAAAATGCAAACCCTCAAAAATCTATTTATCTGGACTTCATTGTGATTTAAAATATCAGCTTTTCAAAATATGCACCTGAAGAAAAGAAGAAAGAATCCATGTGTGGGTGAAGGTGGGGTGGGTGTAAGGAGAGCTATGTCGGGATAGAGAGAAAGAGGGAGGGGAAGGGAAACGGATGGAAGGAAGGAGAAGGGAAGGGAGGGAGGGAGGGAGGGAGGGAGGGAGGGAGGAAGGAAGGAAGGCCAGATAAAGAATTCCACAAATATGTAAAGTGTTCTTACAAAAATTAATACAACAATCTGATAAATTTAATGGGCAATATCTTGAAGAAACATTTTACCGTAGATGCACAAAATTCATGAAAAGAGACTCAACTACACAGTCATTAGAAAGAGCAAACACTGGATACCTGAAGAATTAAGCATGAACACACACACACACACACACACACACACACACACACACACACTCCACTGATGAGAGTGGGGAGCCGGGCTATCCTAGGTATCCATCCAAATGAAGTGAAAACAAATGTATCAAAACTTTTCCTGGGGTGTTCAAAGTACTATCACTTATAATAGACCCAGAACAGAAACAACACAAATGTCTGTCAGCAGGCCGGTAGATAAACACATGGTAATATGATGAAATACTGTTCACCACTAAGAAGGAATGGACTACTCTTGCAGCGAGAATGTGTTGAAAGGTTAGCCATGTGGCTCGGCGGGTAAAGACCCTTGCCACCAAGCCTGGCAATCTGCCTTCAGAGGAGAGAACCAAGTCCTGCAAGTTGACCTCCCATCTGCACGAGTCCATCCCAGAACACATGTCCTCCACCACCATATACACATTTAACACGCTCACAAAATAAATAAATATTTTAAAAAATGTTTAAAGAATATAAAACTCAAAAGAACTATGCAAAAAAATTTAAAAAGCCTCATGTGAGATTACATATCATGTGATTTCCCATGTAGGAAAATTCCAGAAAAGTAGTTGAGAGAAACTTGGGTGGAGGTGAGGATTAAGGCTGATTGCGAAGAGACACGAGGGACCTTCTAGAGTGATAGAAATATCCTATATTCCTTGGCAGCTTCTCCTCCCCCCTTCCCATTTACATCTTCTCTGGTTTAGTTCAGGCTTCAGCCCTGCTGCTCTTAGAATTTGCCTTGTCCTTTCATTTCTAATGTTTCCTCTCTGTGGAGGACCTCTCACCTCACAAGCCCCCAGTATAATGCTGGACACATTACCTGACCATTGGACCTTCACCAGAATGTCCACATCTGTCCTAAATTCCTCTCCTGAGGCCCACAGTGTCTTTTCTCCTCTTCTCCTTATTCCTCCATGATATCAGTCCTTCAGGACCGGATTTCAATTTTGTCTCTCTCTCTCGACTCTTCTCGAGAAAACATCTAGTTGTGACCAAACCTTGTTGATTTTAATTTCATGATACTGATTATATTCCTACTCACAACAAGGTGAATTGCATTCTTTTACTTTTTCTAGTACTATTTTTTTTAAACCCTTAATGTCTTCCTTACCTCTAATATCTGTTACTGTCTATCAGCATACCATCCAGGGCATACCTGCTCTTGTCTTATCTAATACGGCCATCCTTTTCCCAACAACTATATTAAATATTTACACACACACACACACACACACCAAACACCAACTGATGACCCCACTTTGTCGCTCAGAAGCCTTCCATGATCCCCCATTACTCACTGGATCACATCTAAAACCTTCAGGCCAGCATTCAAGAGCCTTACAGCCTTCTCTACTCCCCTATACAGAACATCAACTCCAATTAATTGTCCACTCATTCTCTCCAACTATAATGTGACCCTTCTCTTCACCTTCTTTTTCCTTAGGCTGTTTACCCTAATCAGCCCTAACTCCCAAGACCAAAGTCTGGCCACCTCTTTAGGAAGAGGCTCCTCAGTCTCACTACTTGAACTAACCCCTCCTTTCTAAAAGGTTACCATAGCCGTTCAGATGGTTCATTTGCTAATTCCCCTCTGCTGTCTATCATTAATGCTTACTTCTGCTCACTGCTTTATTAGGTTTTTATACTTACAAATCTTGTATCTTCAACTTGAGTTTTCTTTTCTTCTTTAACGGGGGAAAATCCCCCCCCCCCCTTTTTTTTATCTCACAAAGCTTTTAAAACTTACTTACACACAGTAGGACCTCAGAAGATGTATACTGATTCGGTCTGTAAACTCCTTGGGTTGTGAGTACAGAAGCATTCACCTCTGACAGCCAGAACTTATTCAAAGTCATCAGCCCTATATTATTTCGGTTCCCACATCCTCATGATGGTCCTTAGAGCTTCAAGAATCCATATCTTCACAATGTCCGTGTTTCCCATGGCTTTGTAGCCTCTGTTCCCCTTGCTAATTCATGCACATTCATTACGTGGCAGATTCGGCCCTCACTCAGTATACCATTGAACCGACTGGTTATGTTTTCTGAACCTAGAGAGTGGTAAATCCTATTGCAGAAAGTGAATAAGAAAAGAGTTTTCTGTCCCACACAGATCTCAGTCAACAAAATTATAAATGAAAAAAATGTTTATTATCTGCTTATTTACTTAGCTAGTATTATTTATATTTAAGTACTTTGGGGAAGATATCTGATATGTTCTCTGACCCATTTGTAAGAACCAGGGATCTACAGTCCTGAAACAGCCATCCATATGAACAGTTATTCTCATACAGAAGGTTTTCCTGACAACTACTGAGTGACCTTTGGTCAATGACTAAGCAGTAATCTTTGGCCCCCGCCCCCAACTCACACCCAGCTCATTGACCACCCCAACTCACTCCCAGCCCACTGACCACCCTAACTCACTCCCAGCCCACTGTCCACCCCAAATCACACCCAGCTCATTGACCACCCCAACTCACTCCCAGCCCACCAACCATCCCAACTCACTCCCAGCCCACTGACCACCCCAACTCACTCCCAGCCCACTGACCACCCCAATTCACTCCCAGCCCACTGTGGTGGTATTGTGTTCCCCAAAATATTGTGCACCCTAATAAACTTTTCTGGGGTCAGAGAATAGAACAGCCACAATATTAAACAGAAGCTAGAAAATGGTGGCACTCACACCTTTAATCCTAGCATTCCAGAGGTAGAAATCCCTCTGGGATTTCTGTGAGTTCAAGGCCACATTGGAAACAGCCAGGCATGGTGACACACGCCTTTAATCCCAAGAAGTAAGCCTTTAATCCCAGGGAGTGATGGCAGAAAACAGAAAGATATATAAGGCGTGAGGACCAGAAACTAGAAGCATTTGGCTGGTTAAGCTTTTAGGTTTTGAGCAGCACAGTTCAGCTGAGAGCCATTCGGATATGAGGACACAGAGGCTTCCAGTCTGAGGAAACAAGATCAGCTGAGAAGTTGGCCAGGTGAGGTTAGCTGTGGCTTGTTCTGTCTCTCTGATCTTCCAGTGTTCACCCCAATAACTGGCCTCAGGTTTGATTTTATTAATAAGACGTTTTAAGATTCCTGCTACAGCCCACTGACCACCCCAACTCACACCCAGCCCACTGACCACCCCAACTCACACCCAGCCCACTGACCACTCCAACTCATTCCCAGCCCACTGACCACTCCAACTCACACCCAGCCCACTGACCACTCCAACTCATTCCCAGCCCACTGGCCACCCCAACTCACACCCAGCCCACTGGCCACCCCAACTCACACCCAGCCCACTGACCACCCCAACTCACACCCAGCCCACTGGCCACCCCAACTCACACCCAGCCTACCAACCATCCCAACTCACTAACGACCATCCTAAAGAGAGTTGAAAACAAGAATCTTCTCACGTACCATCATCGAATTCTGGGTACTGGCTTCTTGGAGCACAGTGAAGCCAAGACTTGTGAAGATCCTACTCATCAACTCCACCTTTGCTGGGTCTGCAGATCTGAACAAAGCAAGATTTCAGCGGCTGGGCTACCTGAGCACAGAGACCCTGCTCATTCCTCTTTGCAACTATTTCCCTGTTCGTCCCTCTCACCCAAACTCTGACCAAGTCGGTCATGAAGTGGGCACCACTTGAGAAGGAACCGTGGCATCCACGTTCCGTGTCCCCAGTGGGCATATGTGTGCTTTGTCACACTTAACTTTCCTGTGTCCGTTTTGTGGAAATAGTCCCCATTGCACTGGGAAACTCACCTCTTACTTTCAGTCTTTGTGACTCCAGGGGAGGCGACTTATGATGACATTTGATTCAGGACATCCAAAGTGACCATTGTAGTTCTAATAATCAGCTTAGGAAGAACACATGACTCTGTCAGAGCCAATCAGGGAAGGTTGGGGGGTCCCAGTGAGTTCTGAGGCATTTGTGAGGAAAACAGCTGTTCTTCTTCCTGTCCTTGAAGCTGAGAATCATCTTGCTATCAAACAGAATTGAGATTTTTTTTTTATCTAACAGCAACAAATAGAATAACCGTCAAAATGCAATAGTGATATCATAGCAGTGGAAAGGCCAGTGTGTGTGTGTGTGTGTGTGTGTGTGTGTGTGTGTGTG